>JAUIMM010000015.1:33885000-34120000 GCA_031769625.1 Taudactylus pleione | reverse complement strand
GAGGCACATGTTGAAACTGTTGTAATTCCAACACCGTTCACCCGATTTGGATGTAATTACCCTCAAATTAAATCTGAAAGTCTGCAGTTAAAGCACATCTTGTTTGTTTCATTTCAAAACCATTGTGGTGGTGAATAGAGGCCAAAATCTGAAAATTCTGTCAATGTCCCAATATTTATGGACCTGACTGTGTATGTATATATAGATATATATATATATATATATATATATATATATATTAGTGTAACTAGCGTGGTTGGGGGGAGGATTTAGGCATTAGGGGGGGTTAGGTTTAGGCACTGGGAGGGGGGATTAGGGTAGGGAGAGAGGGAGACTTAACATACCGACCAACATACATCTGTGAAAGTCATCTGGAGTGCCACAATTTGTTAGCTACACCCATGGAGGGCACCGACACAAAGGAATCCCATTACCATATGAGTGCCGGGGACATCGGAAAATATATATTTTTTATGATATATATGTGTGTGTGTATATATATATATATATATATATATATGTGTATATATATATATATATATATATATATATATATATATATATATATATAGTGGACTTGATCGCTGATTAAAAAAGTGTCGTGATGTTTTTGTTTACCTACATGTCTCCACTGCTTTCAGTGACGCAGTGTATGAGAGGCCCCATTTGGACTGATTTACTGCATCATGAGCTTATGTATAATTCTCTGTTTTTAGTAGGTAACTTTTTACTGTTAGCTTTTTCTTATTAAAGAGATTTAGAGGTCTTCAACCTTTTACACAGTGTGGGCCACATTAAAATATTCAACGAAGCCCGAGGGCCACTAAGCTATACACCACACAGTAGCACAAACTTGATTCACCCAATTCGCATTACACCACAGTTGTGTCCCTTATTCATGTAAGACACAGCAGTGCCCCTTTTACACAATGCCCACATTTGTGCCCCTTATTCACAATGCCCACAGTAGTAGTGCCCCTTACACATAATGCCCACAGCAGTAGTGCCCCTAATGTAATGACCACTGTAGTGGTGCCCCTTATGCATGCCCCCAGTAGTGGTAGTGCCCCATGTGCAGTGCCCCCAGTAGCAGTAGTGCTGCATATGCCATACCCCCAGTAGTGGTAGTACAGTGCCCCTTATGCAGAGCCCACAGTAGTAATGTCTCTTATGTAGTGCCACCAGTAGTGGTAGTACCCCTTTATTCAGTGCCCCCAGTAGTGCTGCCAGTTATGTAGAGCCCAGTGGTAATGCCCCTTATGCAGTGTCCCCAGTAGTGGTAGTGCCCCTTATGTAGTGCCCCCAGGAGTGGTGTCCCTTACGCAGTGCCCCTGGGAGTGGTGTCCCTTACGCAGTGCCCCCTATGCAATGCCCCAGTATTAGTGCCCCCAGTAGTAATGCCCCAGTACTAGTGCTCCTAATAGAAAGACCCCTAGTAGTAGTGCCCCTAATAGTAATGCCCCCTAGTATTAGTGCCCCCAATAGTAATACCCCTAGTAGTAGTGCCCCTAATAGTAATGCCCCCTAGTAGTAATGCCCCTAATAGAAATGTCCCCTAGTAGTAATGCCCCCTAGTATTAGTGCCCCTAATAGTAATGCCCCCTAGTAGTAGTGCCCCCAATAGTAATACCCCTAGTAAGAGTGCCCCTAATAGTAATGCCCCTAATAGAAATGTTCCCTAGTAGCAATGCCCCCTAGTATTAGTGCCCCCAATGGTAATACCCCTAGTAAGAGTGCCGCTAATAGAAATGTTCCCTAGTAGTAATGCCCCTTGTAATAGTACCCCTAATAGTAATGCTCCCTAGTAATAGTGCCCCTAATAGAAATGTCTCCTATTAGTAATGCCCCCTAGTATTAGTGCCCCAAATAGTAATGCCCCCTAGTAGTAGTGCCCCCAATAGTAATACCCCTAGTAAGAGTGCCCCTAATAGTAATGCCCCCTAGTAGTAGTGCCCCCAATAGTAATACCCCTAGTAAGAGTGCCCCTAATAGTAATGCCCCTAATAGAAATGTTCCCTAGTAGCAATGCCCCCTAGTATTAGTGCCCCCAATGGTAATACCCCTAGTAATAGTGCCGCTAATAGAAGTGTTCCCTAGTAGTAATGCCCCCTAGTATTAGTGCCCCCTAGTAATAGTGCCCCCAATAGTACCCCTAATAGTAATGTTCCCTATAGTAGTGCCCCTAATAGAAATGTCCCCTAGTAGTAATGCCCCTAATACTAATGCCCCCTAGTAGTAGTGCCCCAATAGTAATAACCCTAGAAAGAGTGCCCCTAATAGTAATACCCCTAGTAAGAGTGCCCCTAATAGTAATACCCCTAGTAAGAGTGCCCCTAATAGTAATGCCCCCTAATAGTAGTGCCCCTAATAGTAATGCCCCCTAATAGTAGTGCCCCTAATAGAAATGTTCCCTAGTAGTAATGCCCCCTAGTATTAGCGCCCCTAACAGTAATGCCCCCAATAGTAATACCCCTAGTAAGAGTGCCCCTAATAGTAATACCCCTAGTAATAGTACCCCTAATAGTAATGCTCCCTAGTAATAGTGCCCCTAATAGAAATGTCCCCTATTAGTAATGCTTCCTAGTATTAGTGCCCCCAATAGTAATACCCCTACTAAGAGTGCCCCTAATAGTAATACCCCTAGTAAAAGTGCCCCTAATAGAAATGCCCCCTAGTAGTAGTGAAGCCGCTTACAAAAAAAACCAAAAAAAAAACCACTACTACTTACCTTAAACCCCGCTCCCGCATCTACTGCCTCCGGTCCGCCCGGCTGCTCTTCTGTCTGAACAATGGGAGAGACGTCATAACGTCTGTCCCGTAGTGCACTGCACACACTGCAGAAGCCGGAGCTCAGGAGTAAGCTCCAGCCTTTGGCTGGTGGTGCAGGTAGGGAGCCGGGCGCCCGCTGGTAACAAAATCTCAGTGGGCACCCGGCAAATGGAGTCTGTAGGCTGGCCGCGGGGAACAGCTCCCCTCAGTCGGCGGGACACGGGTTGAAGACCCCTAGTCTATACCATACTTGCTGGTATTGGAGTTTTCCTCCCCGGGAGAAGCCTGGGAAGGAGAAGCAGGTGGGAGGTGTTGGGGGCGGGACCAGACAGGTTGTGTCATTACGCCTTGCCCTCTTGCGGATATTTCTGCAAATGGCGCATATTTAAATAAGGGACTTCTCATAGAATCACTTTATTAGGTCTTGCCAAAATTATCCCCATTGTGCCCACTTCACTAGGAGAGAAGTGGGCAGAATGTGGGAGAAGTGCCTACCCTTCCAGGGGTGCGGGGGGGTTACCTGAAAAATAGCGAGCCTCCCATGACTTCCGGGAGGGTAGGCATGTATGATCTATACCAGTGATTCCCAACCTCGGTCCTCAAGGCACACTAACAGTCCTGGTTTTAGTGATATCCGTGCTAAAGCACATATGGTTAAATCAAAATAACTGAGGTACTAATTAAGTCACCTGTGCTTAAGTACGGCTATCCTTAAAACCTGGACTGTTAGTGTGCCTTGAGGACCGTGGTTGGGAAACCCTGATCTATACATTCCAGTGTGGTGCGCATATTCATCACTTCTGGTTTTCACCAGCTTCCCAGCGCAGGTGTGCGTTAAGGTGCTTCGAGGAGTTTATATTGTGGGTTGTTTGGAGACAGCATGTGCCTTGACCAGGTTCCCTGCATGGGCCAAAATGTCTATTTTTCCTCCTGATTATATGCCTCACTAAAAAGGTATATTTAAGACTGGTGAGTGCACCAGAGGCGTATCTATAATGGGTGTGCGGTGCACACGGACCCCTGCACCCATATATAACTATACTTACCTTTCCACAGTCTCCAGAGTGCTGCACAAGGCCAGCGCAGCAGAGCAGCATGACCAGCGCTGACCATTTTCCCGGTGACTCCCGTATGCGCAGAAAAGATGTCCTCAGGAATAAGGAGTGGGCACCATTTTCCCGGAGACCCGTGCATGCGCAGTAGATTTTGGCATTAAGCCAAAATCTACTGCGCTGCCAGAGAGGAGGGGGCCCAAACGGAGGCTGCATACTGGGCTATTCCTCTCTTAAAACACTCCTGGAGTGCACCCCTTCTAACTGCCTTCTGCACTGGAAGACATTGGGCTTCATTTGAAGTGACTCCCCAGCATTCAATTCTAAAAACGGGAAGCATCCATAACGTCACTCCATGCCAGGTGCTGGGAGCACTTCCTTGCATTTCACTGTGTAACACAAATACAAAAACAGCACATCATACAGCCGCTTGTAATGCACACGGGGAAATCATAGGAGGCAGCTTCAGTTTGCCTTCCCGGCAATCAACTTCCAACTTATAGTTCATTAGCACCAATAGGCCAACCAGTGACGGGATGTAGTTTAAATCCTGGATGTCAGGAAGCCGGCACTGGAATCCCGACACCAGTCAGAATCGTGGCGCCAGCATTCCGACGGTAAGTACTGGTGTTAGGGGGTAGGCTTAGGATTAGGCACTAGTGGGGGCTTAGGTTTAGGCTACGGGGGGTGAAGGTTAGGTTTAGGCAGTGGGGAGGGAGGGTTAGATTTAGGGGTAGGGGTAGAGTTAGGAAACTTACATGTAGGTGTCAGTATCTTTGGGATCCTGAGCACAGACATCCCGTACCCAACCCCAAGGGACCATGGGGTAGATGTAATAAGCCTATGAGAGAAATAAAAGTACCAATCAATCAATCAGCTCCTGTCACTTTACAGGTTGTGTTTGAAATATGACAATTAGGAGCTGATTGGTTAGTACTCCCTCACCAAGGCTTAGTACATCTACTCCCAAGTGTAGAAACACCACTATTCATTGAACAGGAACAGCTTAACTTATTTATGGAGGACAAACACTGAAGTGGTTATAGAAACAGAAGTCATGCCACTACATTGAGGCCATAAAAGAGATCTTAATGGCTTGATAGTTCAGTAATAGCATTGTACTACTACTATTGACTTGTGTGGAATCAAATATTCCAGGTATTACAATAATACATTTCTAAAGATGCCACAAAAGCCAAAAAACATCTAAAGATCACTGGACAAAAGAAAAACTTAAAAATAGAAAAATAATAATACAAATAGCCATGAGGAGTTTAAAAAATAGGGGATGATTCAATTTCTTTTGCCGGCGGCTTTGACTAATGGGCACCTGACAGAGCAATTGAATTGTTGCTCCGTACGGGCATGATATCCACCAATCCCGCCATTTCTGCTTGCCCCATCCTGAGATGGCAAGCAGAAATGTAAGATAAGTCCATGGTTTTCGGTGCTGTAACCAGGACTTTAGATGGGTTTAGCCGTTTTACGCGACATAACCCCGTTTAATTGGGTGTGACAAGCATTATTGGCGCCCAAACAATTCAATGGCTACATTGAGCACCCATTAATTAGCGTGCATAAAAAAAAAACAATTGAATCGTCCCCGTAGACCCCATGTTAACTGTTAGGACTAGAAGGTATCATCACCTCACTTTACAGATAATGTCAAACTAGGCTACACTGTAAAACTAATATTGGACACAGAAAAATAATAAAGAAATGTCCATAGTATTGGGGTGCAAAGCAAAGGGCGCTTATTCCAAAAAACAAGTTATATTCATTTAACCAACGTGGCTACATGGTGCCCAAATCATGGATCCAACATAATTGCTTTCTTTTTAGGACAAGTTTGTAACCTCCTCAAAGTTTATGTTGGGATTGCCAAATCAAAAACTGTAATTGCACGCACTCCTTTACATTAGATATGTTTCTTGCCCATTTTTGTCCAAACTTTACAATTTAAGAATCATAGATTTTACTTTGCATCTAAATATTAGAGGAAAACTTGCATTTTCTTTTTCTAGGGATTGAAGGTTACACAGCTTACATTTGGCAATCTATTGGTCTGTCACACAGGATAATGTAGGCTTCCATCAAGAAGTTGAAATACAAGGATAGCCGTCTACATTTGCAAAGATGTTTTATGTTGCCGCATTATCACTTTCCAAAAATAGTACAAGATAACAGTGTCACAGAATCGGAAAGGTCAAATAAGGGGAACAGCGCGGCCCTTCCCAAGAGAGGTGCAGAAAGGCAGACTGTAAACCTACCGTAGGCAAGCGGTTGCTAAACAGCTAAAGATGATTTTAGTATAGGATGCACGTGTAGCCAACATATATAGACCTATAAATACTTTTATTGCTTGAAAAAGTGTAATATTTATCTTTGCCAGTATAGTTCTGGTTCATCACTGTGAATGGGAAGTGTGCAGCATCTTAGAAAGCCAGCTAGTGAGGCAACACATATTTCCATTCCATTACGCATCATACCTACCAGTGTTTAAACACAAGGTTTGTCCTGGCCTTTTTAATCCAAGTGCAAAGCATGTGACTGCATGTTACAATAAAATTCAGACACCCACAGAATTGGATGGAGTTTTTCCTGTATCAAAAATGGCTGAACTGATCTATACTGACGTGTTCCTTTGACACCAGTCAGTCACATAGCAGCTATAACGGCTTGTGACTGTGAGCTGCAAAGGGATAGCAGCAGTGCTGGTTGGTTCAGCTTCCTATTTTGTATTAAAAATAATAAGGACATCTCTCACTGTATTACATCATAAATCAGATAATCTTCTTGTAATTAAGTGGATATGGGATCAGGTAGGGTTCTATAAAACTTTATTTAAAAAATGTGCTTGGGGGAAGCGTGGTACATTTTTTAATACAATGTGCAAGCTGGAAGTATTTGGGGAGTAGGAAGGGGTCTTTTTTTCTTTTTCACCATCAGCTCTCACAGTAGAGGCTCCATTTCACGGAGCTCCATGCTGCTGGGTTCCCTGTATTTTAATTATATTTACTAGCGGAGTTACTCCCATTGATTTAAATAATGGGTTATTAAATTGAAATAAGAAAAGGTTAACGCCACATGTATCTAGATGCATAGTGTACAAGATCTATGGGCATCCTGCATATGAATGTAGAACGTTACATGCGTTTTTACATGTGGTTTGCATTAGTATCTTTATGCAAGAATGCCAGTGGGCAAAACTGACTGACACATTTATGGCCTGATTCTGAGATGCACATGAGGGGGTCGCAAGTCTGGACACCAATTGCAAACGGATTTTGAAGGGTATGCTAATGTACCTATCCGTCCATATTCTGAGTTGCAGGAATAATGGTGATGATTTGAGGGTGTGCGCCTTCCCCGCCATTACACCCTCAAATCACCACCATTACAGGCACTTACCCATACTATGCGCAAGAGCCCCATCTGAATTTGGCATCCACTCTGCATATGTTTGAAGCAGAACAGGATGTAGCTCTGCCTATACTCTCACAAAACGCCCGGAGACAACCATAAAACGGTTCTCTTACATGCGACCACTATGTTGCCGTCCAAGAGAAAAGACTGGTGTCATGATCTCCCACCAGTGGTGCTGCTTCAATGTGTTCCAGCCAGTCTGGTCTCATTTGGTCTTCTGTGAGCATGCAAGCCTGTGCAGGGCCGGCTCTAGGGGTGTTTGACCAGTGCGGTCACACAGGGGCGCCACCCATAGAGGGCGCACCCCTCCCTAACATCCAGATTTGTCCCGCTGTTCCACCCGTGGGCCGAAGTGGCCCGCAGGTGGTCAAATCGGGAGGTTGGGGCTGTGCAGCGATGCCGGACCCCGGCATCCATTCAGTGATGGGAGAGGGCTGGGGGAAGCCCAGCTAGTGAGGCTTACCCCAGCCTGATGTTATTTGGAGATAACGTCACGTAGGGGGTGTGACCTATGGTGCTCAAATTCATGTTGACGCGTGATGTTGGGGCGCACTGTAAAGAGCAGACACAGGGTTCTCCGACCCCTGGAGCTTGCCCTTAGCCTGTGTTAATTACATGATACAGCAGCTATGTGCTTCTTCGGTGACTTACTAATTTAAAACCTACTCCACGGTGCTTTCTGGGCCACATCATTGGGTCAGAATTCTTGTGTTTGTTACCTGTGGTTCATGTAATCCTGGTCTCAATGTGTCACCAGAACTAGATCTCTCTCTGAGGATCAGTATCCTGGCTTCTGAGCTATCTTGAAAACTTGCTCAGTATTGTTTACAGAATTAAATTTCTGTGCTAACTGGAAAACATGCTCAGTATTGCTCACAGCATTAAGCTCCTGTGCCATCTGGAAAACCTGCTCAGTATTGCTCACAGTATTCAGCTCCGATGCCATTCTGTAAAACCTGCTCAGTAACATTCAGTTCCTGTGTTATCAGGAAAACCTGCATCACCATTTCTGGACATTTCTACAGATGTGAGTTATCCATTCCTAGACTGATTCATTGTTGACTTTTGTATCCAGTATTATCAGCCTGCTTAGGTACCAGCTTTATTCCTGCACTGTACTCTGTATAATAATAAACCTTATTGATTCACTTATACTTTTGTAGTGCTTATATGACTTCTGGCAAACACGCAAACACACACACACACACACACACACACACACGGGACTTCTCTGAAATGTGACAACTGGGATGCGTCAATTTGCAAAAAATAAATAGAAATAAAAAAACACTAGGCATGGCTATTTATAGATATGTGTCTATAAAGCACAACCCAGCCGGCTTAATGATGACATGCTAAGTGCGTTGCATGTCTGCCTTTCTTCATTTAGCTTGGCTGCTAAACGTAGGAAGCAAACTGAACAAAACATATGCACATACCATCAATGTATGAATGTAAACTCATTTCACTAAACCCATATATTAAATGATTTAATCCATCCATCCAGATGAGTTTTATCATACTCACCGAGGTAAGCCCAGCAAATACATATTGCCTTAACTCACAGTTCAACACTAGGCTGCAACTGCAGCAGGCATGTAAAGATTAAATCTGACACTAGACCATTTCTCTTCTGAATTCAAAGCAGACGTGTGCCGAGTATTTGTGATGAGAGCAAAGTCTGTATAACAATATTAAAGCAACTGTTAAATAATGACATTTTCTTTTAAATTAGTGTTCTGAAGTGCGACCATTTCAGCAAAGTGACTCATGCTGGGTACACTGGCAGATATATTGGCCGATGTCTGAACGACATAATTCACAGAAATAGTGCGTCAGCTGTGCTGCACAGCCAATGCCCAATACAGTATATCTGCAGATATTTTGGGACATCGTGCTCTGTGTACGGGTGGTCAGCCGACTGCCCGTACACAGAGACGTAGAGAGGCCAGATGACTGGGGCGTGGCCTAATCGAGGGAAGAGTGGTCACGTCCCCTTAGGATTTTTTGAGGGGGCGCGATCAGCGCGATCGCTTCCCCCCACAGGCAGAGGAGACTGATGCGGCTGCTCCCACTGCAGCCCAGCACACAGCAGCATGCGCTGGGCTGCTCTGATTTAAGGGGGGGGGGGGGCACTGGGCCACTCCAGCAGCCCGGGCTTAGCCAATACACTTTACTGCAACACTCCCCCCCTCTCATCGAGCAGACCTGGCAGGCCCCTACCGGAGGCAAGTATTATGTGATATTGAAATGAAGAACTACCCTCTACCTGTAATAAATGTGCAGACATTGGTGTTGCAGTACAGATTTCTGTAAAAATGCCACAAATTAAATAAAAAATTGCTAGGAGCTAGGAGTGGCACCAGATATTTAAATCGGGACTTGGAAAAAGAACCAAAAACCCTGTAAGGAAGTCTAACGGCTCATGCGTGATCCAACTGCAGGCAGCCATTGTAATGAATAAGATAATGACAGCAACGAGGCCTACAATCTGTACGGTAGAAAATCAAACTATGGATAATTCACATTTTTAACATAGAAAATTGTTCTTACCAATTAGACACTGGGCAAATGTGGTTGTTTGATAATGCCATCGCGTACCTGCAATGAAAGAAACAGTAAATTATAGCACAAACACATAGTGGCAAAATAAATCACACAGACAGTGACCCCAACGCCACGTCCCTCCACCTGACATTTACCTTGCTGCTCCCTTACTTGCTATGCACTCAATTTCCAGAAAAGTATTGTAAGAACGCAACACCAGCCCTTTCTAAAGGTTATTAGAGCGCAGCACATATTCACTCACCCAAGTGTGTTTCAGTACATAAGACAAGTTTCCCTTGTCTCACTTTATAATTGGTCAAGGGCATAATGGCCTTCTTTCAAGTTTGGAAGAAAGATAATAGCACAACAAGTCCCGCACAATTTAACATTCAACAGGTTAGTCTTACCCACAAATGCAGAGAGCTATTTTGAAGGTTGAAGCACCACCGGTGACATGTCAGCCAGTGACATCACTAGCACTCCGTGTCACTGTGTACTGACAGCTTGGAGTCCAATGTTTATTTGCTTATATGCACATAATGGCTGTAGATGAGATATGCACATTAACATTGTATACAAACTATATTTGCTGCTCCCTCCGTGCAATCTTGAAGGGCAGCTCCGGGGGTGGAGGGGAGGATAGTGTCGGTGGTGTTATGACGTGATTTGCGTCATCATGGCTACTGACCCTTGCTGTAAAACGCAGCAAATGGCAGCATCACAAAGCAGAGGGCAAGGTTATAGTGATATCTTGGAGAACTTACAGGCGAGTCTACTGGGCATTTTTGGATAGTAAGGAAGAATGACTTAAGTCTACTTATCAAACTCATATTATAAATAGTATTTGCTCTTTATTTTAAGGTATTTGGCAGTTCTGGAAATGAAAGTAACCACATCTAGTTACTTTAGCACAAAAGTATATAAATGTAACATCACAAATTGTAACATTCTAGAGAGAATATAAATATATTTTTCCTGTCTGTTAGAAATAGAAAGATGACTTGGATATGATACTCAAAGTATCATAAAGTCCGACCTTTATATTGGTAGATGTAATTTCATTCGGTGAACGAAAAAAAAACTTATTCATGACATGAAACAGTGAATTAATCTCTCTAGAATGTTACAATTTGTGATGTTACATTTATACAGTATACTATTGTGCTAATGTAACTAGATGTGGTTACTTTCATTGCAAAAATCAAAATCATGTGGATAAATATAAATGATCTTAGTTAAATTCAATATATATGTATAGCACGGGGAACAGGCACCAAGTACAGCAATCAGCTGTGGGAGTTAGCTGACAGCCAGGAACGCTGTATCATTTACTTGCTTTCTTCCTTTGCCTGATTGGGGCTATGGCGACCTTTTGTATTCAAGGTACCTACTTTTAAACAGCAAAACAAAAAGTCTCCCCACAAGACTGTCAATTACGAACAGCTTCATCAAGAGTAAGTGTGCACACTAGACAAGACTTCACATAACTATCGTATGACAGCAGGGGATTGCCATCTTGGAACTACACTCTATTGGATTATATGCCATCCTGAACACATGGTTGCTTTGATATATTTACTTGATGACCTCCCCTTATTGTAAATCAAGTTGTTGTTTTTTTTTTTTTTACTGGGCATAGAAGCTCTATTGTTTTTTTAAAATATTTTCTACTGTGACTGTCAAAAATAGGATCCTAAAAAGATCATTATTTGTGAGCAGATCTCCAGTTCCTCACCACATTTATAATAATATGTATGGACACCTACTGCAGAAGGAGAAGAGTCCAACATTAAAGAGAACTAATCCATCCATATATGTGGTCAATAGTTTCTGTATGGATAGACATTATCGACAGCCTGTCTTGTTCTATTTTATTATATACCATTTATTGTATTGTATTTTATTGTGACTCTTCTAACAAGTGTGATACCTCTATGGAATAAATTTATATATTTTTATTTAGCGCTCTCTGCACATCAGTTTACTTATATATTGATTTTTTTTAATGCAAACTATTTTTACTGAAAGAGGACAAAGCAATTCCAAATTAAATACAAATAGATAAAGTGTGTACACATATAAACAATTGCTTATTCCATCTTGAGTAATACAAAAAATTATCAATATAATAAAAGTCACTTCAAAAATACAGAATATATCAATCAATAACCCAAAAGAGAGTATAAGAGAAATAAAAGAATAAAAAGAAAAGAATAAACAAGAAGAAGGAAGGGGAGATAAGGGGAGGATAGTCCGAAGGGAAGAAGGGATTGAGCGGGAGACAAACAGGGGGGTATTAGAGGGGACAATTTATCGTTGTCCGGTCTACAATTAATGTATATACTTGTGAGTGGTCCCAGACTTTAACAAAAAGAAGTTAGGACACTGCAGAAACGTATGTATTAAGTACACCATTGAAATTATTGTATAATATGGAGTCTTTAAACATCAACCAAGGTAGCCTAATGGCAGTAAAGTTGGTAGGTCTATCTTTAGAGAAAGATACAATGTCCTCCATATCCATGTAATAATATATTCTCTTAAACCAGTCTTTAAAGGAGGGAGGAGAAGTAGATTTCCATAAAACAGGAATGACGGCTTTAGCCGCGTTGTTTAGATGCCGTAATAGGGAATTCTTATATGAAGCCATGGAAGAGGAGGTTATGTTTAAAAGCCAAAACCCAGGGTCTCTGGGGACCTCCCCTCCAAGAATTGATTTAGAACATTCAAACACATTCCTCCAAATTGGGACTAGGGAAGGACAGTCCCACCTTATATATTGAATTTAACTAAGATCATTTATATTTATCCACCTGATTTTGATTTTTGTATTTTTTATTACAGGGAATCAGAATAGACCCCCTCCTTAGGAGCTGCTTTGATTGAAGATAGATTTAACAACTTAACTAATTGTTAATTGTTTATCTATATATGGTTTGCACCCGAATTAGTATATATTTTTGTATACTTTCATTACAAGTTGGTTTTTCTTGATTTTATAAGACATGTATTGTTGAAGAAATACTTATAAATTTATGAACAAACCAACGCAGAATTGTATTTATATAGTTTGATAATTGTGTGCGGTGGGCATTTGCACTGAGAATATTCATTGAAGCCTTTCTGGAAAGACTACAACATATAGCACAATACCTTTTACAATTTGTAATTTTTTGAACATCACTTGCTAACAATGATTAAATACACAAATCAGGAACCTGCAAACGCCTATAAAAAGACGACAAAACTACATAGAGCGGTCAATCTAAATATTTATCTATATATTCCTTAGTGGACGGAGAGACAAAAATAAGGTTTTTACAAAAATAAGTCTAACAGGACAAACCCTCCATCAATAGAGTGTAAACCAACAGTGAAAACACAGTAACGGAGGTCAGGCAACCATTCTGCAGGAACAACAGGAAAGCTGCACTTATATAGTGCCTTATGATAGGAAGGAAAAAGGGTGTTGCGATCAGTCTCCCCAGTCAACTGTAAAGAGTATACAGAAAAAGATTGTGACCCAAGATTACATGTCATCTGATGGACAAAAAAATCCTATTTTACATCCATGTGGACAACATTTCTTTCTTCTAACGGCTATGTCTAACATGTTTCTCAGCAACTCATCTCAAGCACCGCATTTGACTTTTAAGAGAAAGGGTAAGCAAACCATATGCACTATTGTGTTTTTTTAACTAAAGTATTCTTTTTTTTAATCTTAACTGGTTCTCTACAATAAAGATTTAGCAATTTAAAATAAAGCAAAAATAAAATATTAGCACAAGTCTGTTTGACAGATAGACCACTTAGTGTTTATAGTTACAAACCTTTTATATTACATATTTTATTTACCTCCAGCTAAATGATGAATCCTACAATATGAAAACAATTCCACCATGCAGGTATGAGAGAAAAATAAATTTGCTTGGAGATTATAGCCTACCACCAAATGAAATAGATTTCCAAATATAAAACTAGAATAACCAGATATATATTTGTATACAAAAAGTGTCCTGCAGACATTAGAAATCCTTAATGGGTTTAAGTGGGAAAGTAGACTGATTATTAAAGTGTTAACATGTATTACAGATCGATCTAGACGTTCTGCTTATGCTTGAAGTTGAAGCCTATGCAAATACTTTACAATGCATATAAAAGATACTCCTATTATAGCTCCAGTTTTTAAGAAGTGGGAACAAATTAAAGTAGAGCACATGTGTGATGCCCTAACTAGGCTGGGAAACTGCCGTGCAGTGATCTCATTTAATAATATAGTAACAAACAAGGAAGCTCTACAAGAAACAGTATCTTGATTGGTAAAGTATCCACTAGTACAAGATACTAGGGTTCTTGGTGAGGACGTATTCTGCTGCAGAACACCCCAAAAATTCTAAAGAAACAAATCCTGCATCTGAATCAGACAGTGCACTTCTGTTAGACATTACTTATCATATAGTCCAGATAAGAAGATGAGAACATTACTACTGTGTTTGAATATCACAAATCAAGCAACACATTCAACATCATGGAAGAAAGGCCCTTTCAAAGATTTCTAAATACAGAACAACTCCAAGCTTTTGGTCAAGGAATGCGGCCTTCGACTATGCCAAACATGTTCCAACCGAAACAAGGTGGCAATGCTTGTATGTGACTAGCTCTCCAACAAGCGCTTAATTCTTGCCTGCTTCATTAGTAATGCGAATTTACAGTTTTAAAGGAAAATAAAAAAAGCACTGAATATATTTGACATGTTAAAAATTGAGTCTCACCACCTTCTCCAGAAACAAACAAAAATTACATATTAGTCATTAATAATAATGAAAAAAAAAGATCCCCTACATGTTGTGTGTGTGTGCTGGTCTCCTGAGACACAAGTGATATGATCCTACCTATGCTCTTCAAATGACACATATTTATTAGAATAACTATATGTGAATAGTCACGGGATAATATAGTCAGTATAGCCTCAGCCTAGAACTGTAAAACTTAACCTAGCAATAGTTTAGTTATTTACACTAATTTCAATCACCCAGTCAGTCATAATTTCCAATCACAGACAAATCCAATTGACATTTTTCAAGCTTAGATTTTTTTTCTAATTTATTTATTTATTTATATCTATACTGGCTGCTTTTGCATTTAGTACACACAAGGTAATTTAGAGTCCAGCTACTACAAGCTCTATTCCCAACTCTAATGCTGCGTATCCACTACGCAACATTACTGAGCGATTGCACGATTAAGACATCATAATCGTGCAATCACTCAGTAATCGGGCACAAATCGTGCACATTAATGTCGGAAACGACCAGCGATGCATGCTTCCGCTGGTCGTTTCCGACATCAATCATCGCCCAAACATGCTTGTCAACCTGATGATAACGTCTGGTTGAGCATGTTAGGGGATGATTGATGCGCCCACTCTGAACGACTGCTCGTTCAGTGTAGGCACAGCACAGACTGTGAAATGACTGCATGATTACAATGTCGCAATTGTGCAGTCATTTTTTGGTCTGCTAGTGGATGTGCGGTATTAGGGGCATATACAATTGAAAGCGAGATTTTCGTGGCAAAAAAAATAATAATATATATAATGGCTTAGTAACGAGTTTTATCACCAATATGAGTGATAAATTCCACTGTGTATGATAAGTGGTGCTCCAGCCAATCAGCTCCCAACTGTCAACTGTTAGAAAAAGGACAGTTGGGAGCTGATTGGCTGGAGCACAATTTATCATACACAGTGAAATTTATCACTCGTTTTGGTGATAAAACTCGTTAGTAAATGGGGGCCAAGGTGTCATAGCCCACGTATATAAATGTTCTTTATTTATTTATGAATTGGTTACTGTACATGTGCATGTGACCTTTGGCTGTGTTTGCATCTACATGAATATTGTGCTGTGAGTTATCTGCATTCTGCTTCTGAACTAGCTTATCTAACGAGACTAATAGCTGCATAATTATGCTTTTTACTACTGGTAATTTTACCATCAGAAACTTTCAGCTGCTTTATCAATTGTAATTTATACTAACTTTTACAAGCACCCTTCAAAACATATGCATATCCAATATACCGATTTTAGTTTGTCTGTGTGCACACAAGACATTTTATGTGTATTTACATATTTACATTGCTCTGGATCCATTGTACGCTACTGTAATTTTAATTGTCGTTACTTTTAAAGTAAATCTATTTTGTCTTACAGCACCGTTCTCCCTATCTTTTATTGGTTCTTCGCTCTTTTTTGCGGAGTTCAGGTGAGCTGCAGCTGTGGGTTTTTCATGTAAGTTTCCTATTTAGGTTGGACACTGTTACACATGAAGCATCCGATTTTTTCCTACTTTTTGGCCAGTGCTGTCTAGCCTGACAACCAGAAGAAACTTCCGCTCTTGTCCCCGAATGTGGGGCATCATGACACCCAACATTCATGAGGAGCGTGGAGAATGGAGATGGCATTGCCCAATAGAAGCCTATCGGCTTCTATTCGCAAAGTGCTGTGAGAGGGATCCAATCCACGGCACGTGTGTCATTCAATGCATGCTTAGAAGGACTTCTGGGTCATAAATCCAGAATTCTTTCTATCGCAAAGAACAGCTCTCCCCAGGAGAACTGTCCTTTGCCATTTTATTTATGCATAGCAATGTTATTTACGCTGGCATACATGTGATGAGCGGCGGAATGCATCGCATGCAAAATGCGATGTCATGTATCCCGCACTATATACACTCCATATGCTCACCAGCATATGGAGGGTAGTATAAAGTATAGTGCATTGATATAAACTATATACCCTCCACATGGTGTGTGTGTGTGTGTGTGTGTGTGTGTGTGTGTGTGTGTGTGTGTGTGTGTTGGTGGTGGTGATATTTTTGTCCTGGGCTCCACATGGTCTAGAATCAAGCCTTCTTTCTTGTGAGCAAGAACACAGTAATACGTAGCACAAAAATAAATTGTGAATGGCGACTCAGACTAATCTGTGGAGACACTTTCACTTGGATTCAACTATACTTGAATTGTGAACTGGTTGTGTCAAGTAACCAGATTACGACATGTGGAGGCCATACACACACACACACACACACACACACACACAGTCAGGTCCATAAATATTGGGACATTGACAGAATTTTCATATTTTGGCCTCTATTCACCACCACAATGGCTTTGAAATGAAACAAACAAGATGTGATTTAACTGCAGACTTTCAGATTTAATTTAATGGTAATTACATCCAAATCAGGTGAACGGTGTAGGAATTACAATGGTTTCTATATGTGCCTCCCACTTTTTAAGGGGCCAAAAGTAATGGGACAAACTAAACAATCCTAAATCTAACTTTCACTTTTTAATACTTTGTTGCAAATCCTTTGCAGGCAATTACATCCTGAAGTCTGGAACGCATAGACATCACCAGACGCTGGGTTTCATCCCTGGTGATGCTCTGCCAGGCCTCTACTGCAAATGTCTTCAGTTCCTACTCGTTATTGGGGCATTTTCCCTTCAGTTTTGTCTTCATCAAGTGAAATGCATGCTCAATCGGATTCAGGTCAGGGGATTGACTTGGCCATTGCATAACATTCCACTTTTTAGCCTTAAAAAAACTCTTTGGTTGCTTTTGCAGTATGCTTCGGGTCAATGTCCATCTGCACTGTGAAGCGCCGTCCAATGAGTTCTGAAGCATTTGACTGAATATGAGCATATAATATTGCCAAAAACACTTCAGAATTCATTCTGCAGCTTTTATCAGCAGTCACATCATCAATAAATACAAGGGAAAAAGTTCCATTGGCAGCCATACATGCCCACGCCATGACACTACTGCCACCATGCTTCACATGATGTTGTGGTATGTATTGGATCATGAGCAGTTCCTTTCCTTCTCCGTACTCTTCTCTTCCCATCACTCTGGTACAAGTTGATCTTTGTCTCATCTGTCCATAGGATGTTGTTCCAGAACTGTAATGGCTTTTTTAGATTTTGTTTGGCAAACTCTAATCTGGTCTTCCTGTTTTTGTGGCTCACCAATGGTTTGCATCTTGTGATGAACCCTCTATATTCACTCTTGTGAAGTTTTCTCTTGATTGTTGACTTTGACACATATACATCTACCTCCTGGAGAGTGTTCTTGATTTGGCCAACTGTTGTGAAGGGGTTTTTCTTCACCAGGGAAATAATTCTTCTGTCATCCACCACAGTTGTTTTCCGTGGTCTTCCGGGTCTTTTGGTGTTGCTGAGCTCTCCGATGCATTCTTTCTTTTTAAGAATGTTCCAAACAGTTGATTTGGCCACACCTAATGTTTTTGCTATCTCTCTGATGGGTTTGTTTTGATTTTTCAGCCTAATGATGGCTTGCTTAACTGATAGTGACAGCTCTTTGGATCTCATATTGAGAGTCGATATCAACTGATTCCAAATGCAAATGTCACACCTAGAATCAACTCCAGACCTTTTACCTGCTTAATTGATAATGAAATAACGAGGGAATAGCCCACACCTGTCCATGAAATAGCTTTTGAGTTGATAGTCCCATTACTTTTGGCCCCTTAAAAAGTGGGAGGCACATATTGAAACCATTGTAATTCCTACACCATTCACCCAATTTGGATGTAATTACCCTCAAATTAAATCTGAAAGTCTGCAGTTAAAGCACATCTTGTCTGTTTCAGTTCAAAACCATTGTGGTGGTGAATAGAGGCCAAAATATGAAAATTCTGTAAATGTCCCAATATTTATGGACCTGACTGTGTGTGTATGTATGTATGTATGTATGTATATATATATACACATATACACACATATACACACATATACACACACACATGCATATCGCACCCATTTATTTCATTACTGCATGTATGCCCACTCCCGATAACGGTGGTATCCAATAGAAAAACACAAAAGTTATGTGCAAATAATTTTTTTAACATATACCCACACGAAAATTAGAAAAAAATAAAATAAAAATGGGGAAAATCAGTCTGCCCCCCCCCCAAAAAATAAAATGATTGGGAAAAAAAAACACCTTTTCTGGTTTGATATTTTTTCCTTTTATTCGTACAAAACAAAACAAACAAAACAAATTTAAGTACCGCGTGAAAAAAATAAAAAACACTCACCCTATTGGATAGGTAAATTCTCACCACTGCGGGAAAAACCCAGCGCCGTGGGTTTTTTCAAAATGACACCTGCAGTTAGATATGCCCCTATACCTACATGTTTAAAATGTATTCGCTCCTCACTATCTACCCCATCTGTGTCGCCCATCTGTCTGCCCTCCCCTTTAGAATGTAAACTCTCATGAGCAGGGCCCTCATCCCTCACGTGCTTCTCCTCCCCCTACTTATAGTATAATTTACTCCTAACTCCCCACAACGGCACCTAACACCTGGTTGCTCATGTCCTGCTGCTTGTGTTATGCAGCTATGTTTATAAACCATGTCCTTGTCCTACATTGTTTTGTATTACTATTAACTGTTTTTCTTGTGTACTCATTTATGTACTGTGTAAGGCGCAGCTGAACCTTTGTGGCACCATATAAATACAGGATAATAACAATATGGGTTTACCAAGGTGCAAAATGGCAGCTTCTAGCTGGATTTATTCCTTATAAAATGAGGAAGTATATTTAGAACTCCATTTAAGAACAAGCGATATCCCCTTTAACACTCATTTATGACACTAAAATGGGTCATGACATCAATTCAATATATAGCAAACAGTTGTAAGCTTAAACTTACCGTTGTTTCTAATGCTGGGTACACACTAAGCCGATATATCTGCAGATCAAGTGATTTGCAGATGATGGATGTCCGTACACACTGAACAACCATCATCTGTGTTCAGTGTGTAGAAGGGGGTGGGTCCCGCGGCTGCTGCTGCACGTGTATGGGCGGTCCTCAGACCACCCGTACACACTTGCAGATGGACAGATATGTCTGCAGATATATATCTGTCCATCGGCTGTGCAGCACAGCCAAAGCGATATGTCTGAACGACGTTGTTCACAGACATATCGTGGGTAGACACTGGCCGACGGGCAGCAGATATATTGGACGATCAATTGTTTGGCCAGTGTGTACCCAGCTTAAAGAAATTTTTATGCCATCTATAGAAGGTGTAAGCCAGAGGTTCCCAAACTCAGTCCTCAAGGCACCCTAACTGTCCAGATTTTAAAGGATATCCATGCTTAAGCACAGGTTATTTACTTTAGTACCTCAGTTTGATTATACAATTTGTGTGCAAGCATGGATATCCTTAAAACCTGGACTGTTAGGGTGTTTTGGGGACAGAAAGAAAAAAAATAATAATAATAATAATCTTGGAGAAAATGACTTTGTAAGCCAGCATCTCTCCTAAAGGAAGGGAGACTGGAGAAATAAAAATAGTGAGGATAAGAAATAAAAGATAACAGAAATTTAGAAGAGCAACTTTCATTTGTTGTTGGTGAAGATGATTGGTATCAGTGCTATACAACAACATTGCTGAAATCTGCCTAAATATACAGTAAATAGTCTGTAACTAGAGAATCACACCGTGACAAAAACTCTACTACTCTCAAGGACTTCCATTGAGCCATAACACTTTGAAGCCAATGATAAACCACTGATTGAAATCAGTTTGTTTTCTATTTTTCAGTTACAGAGAAACTGCTTTAAAAAAGACAATTATTACATCTTTAATTAAATTGTCAGGTTTAAAAACAAAATAAAGCTTCTTCTGAATTAGAAAAGAAGCTGGTCAACAAACTTGTGTAGCACTACCTCATGCATACTACCCCTTCAGTTTCTTACATGGGTGGCTCAAGGGGTGGGCCGACGGGGCACTCGCCTGTGGCATGCTGGCTGAGAGACGCCGATACCAACTCCTTGAGAGCCACATTGCCAGGGACTTAGCTGTGCGCTGTGGCAGTGACTAAGAGGTCTATGTACTAGGTCTTGGAGAGAAAGTGGACAGCTATAAAGTACCAACCAATCAGCTCCTGTCACTTTACAGGCTGTGTTTGAAAATTTACATGTAAGAGCTGAATGGTTGGTATTTTATCTCCACTGTATCTGTCTCCAAGGCTTGGTACAGAGACCCCCTAGTGATGGACCAACTCACATTCTTTTGCCAATACCTGGCTGTTGTGATACAGACGTTTGGGCCTCTTGGAGCAGGGAAGTGGTTTGCTGGATAGAGCAAACCACTTCCCTAGTTCCCCCAGAGTCCAGACATCTCACACTATGGTCAAAAGGTTCAGCACAGTGACAAGGGGCCTCATTTAGTAACGAGTTTTATCACCAATATGAGTGATAAATTCCACTGTGTATGATAAGTGGTGCTCCAGCCAATCAGCTCCCAACTGTCAACTGTTAGAAAAAGGACAGTTGGGAGCTGATTGGCTGGAGCACAATTTATCATACACAGTGAAATTTATCACTCGTTTTGGTGATAAAACTCGTTAGTAAATGGGGGCCAAGGTGTCATAGCCCACGTATATAAATGTTCTTTATTTATTTATGAATTGGTTACTGTACATGTGCATGTGACCTTTGGCTGTGTTTGCATCTACATGAATATTGTGCTGTGAGTTATCTGCATTCTGCTTCTGAACTAGCTTATCTAACGAGACTAATAGCTGCATAATTATGCTTTTTACTACTGGTAATTTTACCATCAGAAACTTTCAGCTGCTTTATCAATTGTAATTTATACTAACTTTTACAAGCACCCTTCAAAACATATGCATATCCAATATACCGATTTTAGTTTGTCTGTGTGCACACAAGACATTTTATGTGTATTTACATATTTACATTGCTCTGGATCCATTGTACGCTACTGTAATTTTAATTGTCGTTACTTTTAAAGTAAATCTATTTTGTCTTACAGCACCGTTCTCCCTATCTTTTATTGGTTCTTCGCTCTTTTTTGCGGAGTTCAGGTGAGCTGCAGCTGTGGGTTTTTCATGTAAGTTTCCTATTTAGGTTGGACACTGTTACACATGAAGCATCCGATTTTTTCCTACTTTTTGGCCAGTGCTGTCTAGCCTGACAACCAGAAGAAACTTCCGCTCTTGTCCCCGAATGTGGGGCATCATGACACCCAACATTCATGAGGAGCGTGGAGAATGGAGATGGCATTGCCCAATAGAAGCCTATCGGCTTCTATTCGCAAAGTGCTGTGAGAGGGATCCAATCCACGGCACGTGTGTCATTCAATGCATGCTTAGAAGGACTTCTGGGTCATAAATCCAGAATTCTTTCTATCGCAAAGAACAGCTCTCCCCAGGAGAACTGTCCTTTGCCATTTTATTTATGCATAGCAATGTTATTTACGCTGGCATACATGTGATGAGCGGCGGAATGCATCGCATGCAAAATGCGATGTCATGTATCCCGCACTATATACACTCCATATGCTCACCAGCATATGGAGGGTAGTATAAAGTATAGTGCATTGATATAAACTATATACCCTCCACATGGTGTGTGTGTGTGTGTGTGTGTGTGTGTGTGTGTGTGTGTGTGTGTGTGTGTGTGTGTGTGTGTGTGTGTGTGTGTTGGTGGTGGTGATATTTTTGTCCTGGGCTCCACATGGTCTAGAATCAAGCCTTCTTTCTTGTGGGCAAGAACACAGTAATACGTAGCACAAAAATAAATTGTGAATGGCGACTCAGACTAATCTGTGGAGACACTTTCACTTGGATTCAACTATACTTGAATTGTGAACTGGTTGTGTCAAGTAACCAGATTACGACATGTGGAGGCCATACATCATACATCATGCAGATACTTACCTCCTGTCATTTCATTGGCACTGCGACTGCAAAACATGTGTAGGCACGGTAAAGGACACAATGTTCAACATATTATGAAATACACATGTATACAGAAGTGGTTTATGAGGAGAGTAAAATTATAATATGCAATCATAGATAAAACGTACATTTTTCAGTCTGTCTAGAAGATTCGATATTTATTTGACACCCGGCACACAAAAGTTACACCTGCACTATGCATGCACATAAAAAAATTATTTCTCCGGGAGAAGGGAGAGGGATGTAGTCAGAATGTCAACATTAAAACTGTCGACACTATAGTCAGTGTCATGTGAATGTCGAAATTAAATGTCGAAAGTTCTGAACGTCAACATTATGGTGTCGACATTTCATTCCACACCCGAGGGAGTAGCGTTACCTAATCCTATATTCACTCAGCTAGTATGTAATTAACGTTTTTGTTTTTTTTCACTGCACACACATATACAGTACATAAATGTTGGGGTGCTTCCTCATGGGCCACCACGAGACAGTCAAAAGCTATAAATGTATTAAGTCCTCCATCTAGGAGGAAAAGAGGGCACTTACCAGACTGATATAGCAATTAAAGCTTTAACTTAATTTAAGAGTCAGCCAAACAATATTCCAGTGTCGACGTTTCGGTTAGTCAAGACATCATCAGTATTCCAATAGGTAAATCCTAAAAGCACATCCAAGGAAGATGAATGTGCCTTTTGAATTTACCTATTGGAATACTGATGATGTCTTGACTAAGGTCTTGCAGGACTGAAACGTTGACACTGGAATATTGTTTGGCTGACTATGCTCCATGGACTGAGTATCTTCCCAGATGATTTAGAAGGGAGAAAATGCGTTGGGATATTCCTGTTGATACCTCACTACGTGAGGCAGATAAACATGTTTTACATATTTAAATTGTACAAGTTCATTCATGTTTTTTATTAAATTGTGTATATTTTTTTATGCTACACCATTGGAGGTTGTTTTCTTTTTTATTATATGAGCCCCACAATGTTTCCAGAACACTGAAAATCACATGCAGACACTGAAAACTTCTATAAATATTGGTACGGAGTAATCAGTACCTTGGAAGTATCTGGTGCATCTTTAAATAGTTGCATGTTTGAAGTGTAACTTATCACCATTAGGTATCTTCTATTGTGTATATCACTACACCCATTTTAATTTTTTCGCTATTACATGACTGCACAAAAGGATATTTTATGGAATTAAATTTTTCCTTCTTTATATGATCTACGTATTCACACCACAAATTTTGGAACAAGGACAATATAGAAAAACCTTCATATAAGAACACAGTGTTACAGCATTAAATTTTAAAACTTACACTAAAGTCACTGACTCCAAACACACTTGCCGATGTCGGCAGCGACGGAACAGCGGGGCCATGCTGCATTTGGCATAGTCAGCGACATAGCAGGTACACACTGGCCGATGTGACCGATATGCTGTCCGATCCGCCGGGCACCCAACCCCACAAAAAATAAATTATAAAATGAAAGTGCTACACTAGAGTACTTCATTGATACAGTATGCTTTTACAGAATATTTAAACAAACATTACATCAGAAATGGATTAAGGCAATTTACACAGAGACCGATACAGCCCCCACCATGGAATGTGTGTGGGAGTTTATTTAATACAGCCTGTTGAATAAGTCACACAGCTCTCTCCGACCATTAAAAATAAAAAAAATAAACCTAAAAAAGAAAGAAAAAGTATCCCAGTATGAAAACACAAAACAGATCTTCCATTTAAAAGTCAATTATGGAAGAAAATGGATATTTAAGTTGTACTTCTGCTTCTCAATAAGTGTGTTATGCAAAATAAACAGCCAAAACAGAGAAAGCCTTTGTTCATACATTTATACACTTTACAGCCTTATAGAAGAACACTGCGAAAATAGTTTAAATATCCGCAAACAAAAATTTAACTTTTAAATAATTTATTATAGAGAAATGTATTCCTGTGCAGGCTCGGGAGGAGGATAAGGAACATAAAGCAACTGCATTTAAGTGCAGCAATACTTGTTCAGCATCAAATAGACTTCCAAGTGCCTACCTGCCACTAACAAAACTAAATAGCATTAGGACAAGATCACTCACTCTAAACTGGTTATTTCTGTGTCTGTTAGCTTTAATTTTCATTACATGGGGTCATATATTGACTCATGTTTTAGGAATAACAAAACAACTTGACAAAATCAAAATACTTAAAACTACCAAACAGCAGCATAGTACTGTAAAAACAATAGATAAAAACTAATAAATTAAATGGTAATCCACTGATACTTTTATTTCATGTCAAATTGTTTTTAAAATCACACCAGGCTGTCTAGAACTATGCATATGTAAACATTTACAGGCACATCTGACCCCAGTAACAGGTCAGACAATGCAGGGCAAAGAGTCTACTGACCTCACTGCTACAGTGCTCTGTAAACATTACAATTATTGTACCCCACTGAAGATGCTATCAGACCACGCAGAGGTGTCAGGAATTATTGTTTCACAAGGACTTCCATCTAGTGTACACATACTGTTTAAGGATACTTCTATTGTAATAGTTTAGACTGAGACCCTGTAGCAATGGGAAGCCGTGTGAAAAGGTCAGAGAGTTATAGTCACGCACACAGCCCAAGGGGAGACTGGCCTACTCCAGACAGAGCTGCACAATATTACCTATTACAAATCAGTGGGACTTTTAATATGTGACTTGTTATTATTTAAATCTAGATACAGTTATATATTTTAGGATGAACTGCAACTTGCTCTGATGGCTATCCAAGAAATATAGAATACCGGGGAGCAATTATAAAATGCAACTTAAATGGTAATCTTTTTTTAATATAATTTGCTGCATTACCCTTATGGAAATTATCTTCTTAATAATTCCCTACCCACCAATTATTTCAGTGGCTCATCCATTCCTTTAGACTAGACCAGTATTGGCTAACCTTGACACTCCAGCTGTTGTGGAACTATATATCCCAGCATGCCCTGCCACAGTTTTAGCATGCCCTAATAGCAAAACTGTAGCAGTGCATGCTGGGTTACGTAGTTCCATAACAGCTGGAGTGTCAAGGTTAGCCAACACTGGACTAGACGAGGGGTCTTCAAACTTGGCCCTCCAGATGCTGTGGAACTACACATCCCAGCATGCACTGCACATAGTTTTAGCATGCTGTTATATCAAAAAGGTGGCAGTGCATGCTGGGATGTGTAGTTCCACAGAAGCTGGAGGGCCAAGTTTGAAGACCCCTGGACTAGACTATAGCCATTAGGAATGGGTGCGAGTAGAAGGACCAATCATAGGGCACAATCAAGAGTTTGAAGATTCTGATTGGCCCAGTCATTCGTTTAAAGTCAAAACCACCTGGTTTTACAAAAAAGGCGGGTATCCACTACCCAATTAAAATGAGCAAGTGAACGATAACGATATTACCGTTCATTAATAGTTCGCAAATCGGCCATGAAAATGTCAAAAAAGACCAGCAATGCGCACTCCCGCTGGTCGTTTTTGACATCTATCATCGCTGGAGCATGCTGGTCAATCGGCCGATAATGACAGATTGGCCATGCTCGGGGATGAGGGAGGGCACGTACACTGAACAACTGATCGTTCATTGTAGACAAAGCACAGATTGTGAATCGACTGCATGATTATAATGTCGTAATCGTGCTGTCGTTTTACAGTCTGCTAGAGGACGTACCCCTTTATTGTGGTATTAAATCTAGTGACTCTCGCTGGAATCACGCCGGCTCACGAATATCTCAGGCTGTTACATTTGGCCCTGGAAATTAATTACTGATAGTATAGCTGCCACTGCAGAACAACGAAAGGTACAAAGATGAAACTACAGCTTAAAAACAACAAAACGTACATTGATAAATGTCAATGTCCCTTTAAGGACAGAACATTTATTTTTACTATAGCATGTTATAGTTCCCCAAGTAGCTGTTCTGACAATCAAACCAATCTCTACAAGAGAACAGCGGCATTTAAACTGCTGGATCTGTCCAAACATGAACAAATTAGCTTCAAAAGCACATGGATCAAGGTCCAATTTGGCCAATGATATACACAGAACCGGCAATGAAGTTTACTTGGAGAACACATGATCTAACCAGTTAAGTGCTGCAGAATATGTGTGCGCTATATAAATAACTGGTAATAATAACAATGATAACTAGTAAACTCAGAATTTTATTCAAAATTTTGCCCAAGACACATTCAGGGGGTGTCCTTACACATACAGTAAAAGAACAACCAATTATACTACTTTACACTTCAAGCTATGCAGGGAATTGGAAGAAAAAGCATTAAGAAAAACAAACAAAAAAAACAAAAAAAAACTACATCAGACATAGAGAGAGCTTATTAACAGCTTTAGTGAATCCTGGTCTCCTTGGGGACATGTAGAAACACTGCCAAAGCTTGGGATCCAGCTCTCTCCACAGCACATTACCAGATTTCCCCATCTAGATGTGCAGTATGCTCTTCTGCACAGTTCAACAGGAGGCTAAATACCAATCAGGGAATCCTGTGACACAGTAATGGATGCGGAAGACACTTTTTCAAACCACCAAACCAGTAAATAAGAGGCTGGAATCACGGAGCATCCATTAAAACAACAATACTCCAAAGGCTAGAAAACAAAATATAGAAGGGACGTGATCTTCCCACTGTAAAGGGAGATTAGATTTTAGAAACCATATAAATATTTGATTGGAGCGATTACAGATTTGGAATGCTATTAGCAAGGCTGTATCTTTGCGGCAAATTGAGTGAACAGGTATTGTAGGGCCGCAAATTACAGCCATTTACTTACAATGCCCTTACACAAAGGGGGGATTCCATAGCTTTATCGAACCTGATCTTCCGTCTAAAGTGACAGGAGATCAGGATGCAATATTTAATTGTTTATGGATGCCCATGAATTATCCCACATGTCGCGCCCAATTAGACAGAGTTTAGATGTGTAAAATGGCTAAACCCGTCTAAGTCCTGGTTAGCGAGCCCAAACCATGGACTTATCACAAATATCTGCTCGCCACCTCAGGAGGTGCAGAAATGTGTCGTCCTGCGGCTATCACGCACAACAGATTCTTGCTCCGTTGGGTGCCCATTAGTCAGAGGCGCCGGCGCAAACAACTGAACTCCCCCCAAAATGTCTAAACTAATGGTCTACACCTGGTTGAACTAATGTCATCCTTTATGCTATGAATCCAAGGCCTTTGCAGGTAGTG
Source organism: Taudactylus pleione (assembly GCA_031769625.1). NCBI lineage: Eukaryota > Metazoa > Chordata > Amphibia > Anura > Myobatrachidae > Taudactylus > Taudactylus pleione. Next base: position 34,092,147 of record JAUIMM010000015.1, on the reverse strand, counting down.
AACATCTTTAAGCATCTTAGGACAGAGCAACTTCTATATCTTTCATCTCTTTGGAAGTTTGCAGAAGCCTGAATCTGTGTGACAGACATGCAATCTCCTAGTTAAACTGCAGTTTTTTGTACCCAAAGCCAACCTTCAACTTGAAACATCAAAGATCACGGTCAACTGTATGAATGCTTTTACAAGAGTAGTGTACGCTAGGAGAAAGGTATCATCTTTCCTATGTAGCTGGAACGTCTGCTGAATTTTGGCTTCGGTTGGTCTCTCCAGAAAATGAGAGACAAAGACCACACGTTCACAGAAATGAAAGGAGATAGCCATGATCTGCCATCTATACAGCACTAGAGATAAACTACTGGTGGGTTATTTTCAGCTCAAGTACCATTCTGCTTTGGGTTATTGATTTCTGGCAGGTTTTATATTCATTGCATGTAATTTGTTTGTAACAATCCCCTGGGGGCTCCTTCACACCTTCCTGATATTAATGTGGTTTCAGACTTTAGGATGAATGGTTTTCTATGGGTTCCCAACCACCTCTGTTCAAAAATTTTAAACACTTCATTTAAAATATTTCAATGTGGCATAATCTATTTTAATGTGTTAACAATAACTACAAGTACAACAGACAATAGGCAAAAGCGCAATATATCAGAAGTACATGGAAAACGCTTTACAATAACAGAAAACTTCAAACATTATACATATTATGATGCTCCAGATCCGAAAGTTTGCACAAGACTACTGAAGATTACTATGCTTATTATGCATTAGCTGAGATTTATTTATTACCAGTTATTTATATAGCGCACACATATTCCGCAGCGCTTTACAGAGAATATTTTGCCATTCACATCCGTCCCTGCCCCAGTAGAGCTTACAATCTATATTCCCACCCACATGCTTATACACATACACACACTAGGGGTAATTTTTGTTGGGAGCCAAAAAACCTACTAGTATATTTTTGGAGTGTGGGAGGAAACCGGAGCACCTGGAGGAAACCCACGCAAGCACAGGGAGAATATACAAACTCCATACATTTTAGAGTCTGACAAAGGAGGAAATCCCGATCGTCCTTTGGGTAACTAACCTAATTCTCCCCCCTAACCCTAAACCTCCCCCCCAAGGGCCTAATCCTAATCCCCCCTACCCCGCTGCCTTAACCTAAATCCCCCGGGGGGGGGCCTAACCCTAACCTTCCCCCGGGGGTGCCGAAGCCCAACCCCCCTTCCCCCGTAGCCTAAACATAACCTCCCGGGGGGTGCCTAACCCTAAGTCCCCCCCTGGGAGCCCCTAACCTAACCCCCTACCCCCCACAGCTGTCCCCACCCGGCTTACCTTCGATCGGTAAGCCGGTGTCGGGGTCCCAACGTAGGTCTGACAGGCGTCGGCATATCCACGCCTGTCATTAGTGCCTTGCCGAGATTAGAAAGTCGGGAAGCCGGCGGTCGGGATTACGTCCGTCGGCTTCCCTCCATACAGGGGTCACTGTATTTGCCTTAAGGATTTTTGGTGGAGGGGGAAAGTCCAGATACATGGCCATATGGAGCCAATAATGTAATATTTTTTCCAAACCTCTCCAATTCGCTAGCCAATGGCAAAGCTTTCAAGATAAGCGTAGCAATCTGAAGCTATGCATCAGTCCAGAAGCGATACATGGGGAACCATCTTCCAACAACACAGCCCAGCTGCATTTGCAGGCCTTCAGTCTTTCATGTGATAAAATGACCACTGTGCACATGCAGTAAACAAGGATAACCTAGCCATAAAGAGGTTAACAAGAGGAAGTTTCCAATTTTTATCATCTAGAAAGTTGCAGACATTAATAAAATATGAGCCATCTCCAATGACACATACAAAGAAGATATAGCATTGAATACATTGTGCAGACCTTGCAGATCATGCAGGATTCTATATTTATAAAGCAAACAGGAAAATTACAAATGCCAGAGGATACCTTGCTGCAGAGCAGGATCATCTCTGCACGTTACACTCACTGCAATACAAGTAAAGAAACGACACTACCCAACATTGCATCTTCAATAAAACAAAAAACATGTATTTTATATTTCATATAAAATACCAAATAACAAAACAAAGCAGAGCACTGCATCTAAACATGTGTAGTCACACTATGCCCCCCTGCTCCTGAAACTTACTGCCACACTTAGTTTATGATAATTTTATATTACAATAAGAAACCATGTGACTTTAGCCCTCTCAGATATGGATTACATAAAAAGAAGTGCAATTTTGATGCACATGGGCAACAGGGTAGGTAAAAAATTTAGATTTTCAAAATTATGACATTTACCGTGCTGACATTCAGTATGTCCACATGGATGGGAGGTCGACATGTCAGATTCAGAAATGTCGACATAATTGTGCATATTGACCAAGCGGTTTGCCATAGGACTGTTGCCCTAACTGCAGCCTAACCCTAAAATCAAGATGAGGAAAAAATAATAATAAATAATAATAATAACAACAACAACAACAACACAAAACGGGTGTCGACATTGTGCCAGTCGATATTCACAATGTCGACATTATGTTAAGTCGACATTGTGGACCTCCCATCCATGCCAACATTCAGACCATGGGCCTGATTCAGAGCCGGACGCTCTTTCAGAGCGCTCGCTCTGAATCAGTGCCCTCCCTCTCTTTTTTTTAGAGCGGCCTCCTGGCCACTCGCATAGCTGTGGGTGACCACCCACAGCTATAGTGAGAGGCCAAAAAGATGGTCGTGATGGTCAAGACCATCGCGACCATCGGGCTTGCGACGAGACCCTTGTGGTAGGGTCTAGTCTAACGCAAGCCCTGGAGTGCTTTCGGCTCTATCAGCGCCGAGAGCACTCCCACTGACATCACTTGTGATGTCAGTGGGGCCGGCCCCAGACGGTAGGCGTTCCCATGGGAACGCCTCCGTCTGGGCAGCCACGCCCCCGGCACGCCCACCAAAGGGGGCGTGCTGTCACTCACCATCGACAGCACGCCCCCCTTTGTAGCGAGACCCATAGCAACGGCTTGGCCGTCGCTATCCGGGTCTCGCGCATGTGCACGACGGAGCCAGCTCCCTCGTGTGCATGCGCACTTGGCCAACATCGACCCGCTTGCGAGCGCTCAGCGTTTGCGAGCGGGTCTGAATTAGGCCCCATGTCTACAGTCTGGTGCTGACGTTCTGAACATATACTGAAGTCGACATTGTGGACCTCTCACCTATGTTAACATTCAGACCAGGTCTACAGTCTGGTGTAGTTTTTAATATTGTACTGCATTTGGATCATGCATAGTTAGGAAGATTCTGGCGTTAAGAGCCTGCTTATATTTTGTTCACAGATTTATTGTTGTTAATGTATGCTATAATCACCCACCATACAGCACTGCGGAATGTGCCAGCTTTTTGCAAATAAATAATAGGATGCCATTTACCATAACATTGTTCACATAACAAATCACCAAAGACTGCACTAATTGTGAGATGGCAGAAAAATACACAACAGTAAGTGCTTCTTTTAATTAGGGATGAGCGAGTTCGGTTTGATGAAATCCGAAAAGTAGTAAAGTTGTCCAGGGGGTGATCGCTCCATCAGGGGTACTCCCCCCAAGTGCAAAAAAAATAATTATTTTTTTCTGTGTTTGAGTATTGTGTGCGCAGCAGCCGCACGTGCATCAACAAAGTAGCAGCGCCAAGCATGCGCCTGTGCCATAAATCAAGGGCCGGCTGGCTCGTCTGTTGAAGGGTGGTGTAACCCACAAAGTGCATTCCAAAAAAAAAAAATGTAAAAAATATTTTTCTGTGTTTGTGTGCTCCTTAGCCGCACGTGCATCAATATCACGTAAATGGAGGACAAAAATTGTCCGATAAAAATAAAATAGGGAAAGATCAAGAACCACTTCCTCCTAGTGCTGAAGCTGCTGCCACTAGTCGTGACATAGATGATGACATGCAATCAACGTTGTCTGCCAAGGCCGATGCCCAATGTCATAGTAGAGGGCATATGAAATCCCAAATGGCAAAGTTCATGAAAATGACCTTTAAAAAACCAATTTAAATCATCTGAGGAGAAACGTAAACTTTCCAATATGCCATTTACGACATGGAGTGGCAAGGAACGGCTAAGGTCTTTCCCTATGTTCATGACTAGTGGTTCAGCTTCACATGACGATGGAAGCCCTCCTCCCGCTGCAAATATCAAACGAGATAAGCTGGCAAAAGCACAGCAAAGAACTGTGCGTTCTAAGATGATATCACAAATCCCCAAGGAGAGTCCAAGTGTGGCGGCGGTTGCGATGCCTGTCTTTCCCAACACTGGATGGGAAGAGGTGTCTCCTTCCACCATTTGCACGCCCTCTGCAAGTGCTTGAAGGAGCAACCACAGTCCACTTGCTGATATTCAAATTGAAGATGTCACAGTTGAATTACAACAGAACGAGGATATTGGTATAACTGGCGCTGAGCAGGAAGTTGACGAGGAGGATTCTGACGGTGATGTGGTTTGTTTAAATCAGGCTCCGCGGGAGACAGTTGTTGTCCGTGGGATGACAAAGCCCATCACGGTCATGCCTGGGCAGAAGACCAAACATTCCACCTCTTTGGTCTGGCAATATTTCTATCCAAATCCGTACAACAACTGTCTTGCCATATGTAAAAGGTGGAATAAGTAGGGGTAGGGACGTTAACCACCTAGGAACATCCTCCCTTATACGTCACCTGCAGCGCGTTCATAAACAGTTACTGTCAAGTTCAGAAACTGTGGATAAGACCGTAAGCAGTCCAGGGACACCTAAACCCCTTTTTCCTGTTGTATCCAAGCGCCTGCAAACCACACAGTCAACTCCCTCCTCGTCAATTTCCTCATCAGTCAGGATCGGAAGTAGTCCTGCAGGTCAATGTCACTGGCATGATTGACTCACCTATCCGGGATTCCTCGGGAGGATCCTGCATTGCTACGCCAACTGCTGCTGGGAGTTGTTCATCATCCCAGAGAGGAAGTAGGAACATCACTACTTCTCTTACTAAGCAATTGACCCTCCAACAGTTCTTACCGAGGAGGATGAAGTACGACAGCAGTCATATTGAAGCAAAGTGGATAACCGAGACCTTGACTGCTATGTTGGTGTTAGAAGTGCTTCCGGTATCCACCATTAGTGCAGTGGGATTTAGACAATTGATGGAGGTAGTGTGTCCGCGGTACCAAATCCCATCTAGGATTCCACTTCACTAGGCAGGCGATGCCGAAAATGTGCAGAGACGTCAGAAAAAGTGTCCTCAGTGTCCTAAAAAATGCGGTTGTACCCAATGTCCACTTAACCACGGACATGTGGACAAGTGGAACAAGGCAGACTAAGGACTATATGACTATGACAGCCCACTGGGTAGATGATTGGCCTTATGCAGCAACAACAGCAGCGTCACCAGTAGCAGCATCTCAGAAATGCCAGCTCGTTCCAAAGCAGGCTACGCTGTGTATCACCGGTTTCACAAAGAGGCACACCGCCGACAACCTCTTCGAGAAACTGAGGGAAATCATCGCCCAGTGGCGTACCCCACTTAGACTCTCCTGGGGATTTGTGATATCTGACAACGCCACCAATATTGTGCGGGCATTACATCTGGGCAAATTCCAGCACGTCCCATGTTTTGCTCACACAATAAATTTGGTGGTGCAGAATTTTCTGAAAAACGACAGGGGCGTGCAGGAGATGCTTTGGGTGGCCTGAATAATTTCTGTCCACTTTCGCCGAAGACTGGAGCACCAGCAAACATTCTTGAACCTGCCCCGCCATCACCTGAAGCAAGAGGTTGTGACGTGGTGGAACTCAACCCTCTATATGCTTCAGAGGATGGAGGAGCAGCAAAAGGCCATTCAAGCCTATACATCCACCTATGACACAGGCAAAGGAGGGGTTATGCACCTGACTCAAGCGCAGTGGAGAATGATTTCCATGTTGTGCAAGGTTCTCCAGGCCGTCGCACTTGCCACACGTGAAGTCAGTTCAGACATTGCCAGCTTGAGTCAGGTCATTCCCCTCATCAGGCTTTTGCAGAAGCAGCTGGAGAAAGTGAAGGAGGAGCTAAGATGGAGCGAGTTTGGACATCTGGTCCGGACTGAAGGACCTGGCAACAATTTCTGACATGTCTACTGTCACTGCATATGATACTGTCACCATTGACAGAATGGTGGAGGATTACATCGGTGACAGCATCCAAGTAGGCATGTCAGACAGTCCGTACCTGTACTGGCAGGAAAAAGAGGCAATTTGGAGGCCCCTGTACAAACTGACTATTTTACCTAAGTTGCCCCCTTCCCCCCTCCCCCCCTCCTCCAGTGTGTACGCCGAAAGAGTGTTTAGTGCAGCCGGGAACCTGGTCAGTGAAAGGCGTAGGAGGTTGCTTCCACAAAATGTGGAGAAGATGATGTTCATCAAAATTAATTATCAATTCTTCCAGGGAGACCAGCCTCCAGAAAGTACAGAGGGACCTGTGGTGGTGGATTCCAGCGGGGATGAATTAATACTTTGAGTATGAGGATCTACACGACACTGAAGAGGGTGAGGAATCTGTGGATGAGGACGAAATCTTGCCTCCGTAAAGCCAGTTTGTGCAGGGACAGATTAATTGCCAGCTTGTTTTGTGGGGGCCGAAATGAAGCAATCATTTCAGCCACAGTCGTGTGGCAGACCCTGGCGCTGAAATGATTGGTTTGTTAAAGTGTGCATGTCCGGTTTATACAACATAAGGGTGGGTGGGAGGACCCAAGGAAAATACCATCTTGCACCTCTTTTTTTTCTTTGCATTATGTACTGTTTGGGACCTAGTTTTTCTAACTTCCATCCTGTCTGCCACTGCAGTGTCACTCCTAGATGGGACACGTGTTTGTGCCGCCCACTCGTGTCGCTTAGCATAGTCATCCAGCTACCTCGGTGCAACCTTTTGGCCTAAAAACAATACTGTGAGGTGTTCAGAATAGACTGAAAATGAGTGGAAATTAATGTTATTGAGGTTAATAATAGCATAGGAACAGAAAAACCCACAAATTCTGTGCATTTAGCGGTTTTTATGCTTTTTTCTAAAAAAAATACAGATCCAAAACACAAAACCCAGAACCCAAAACACAGAAGGGTGGTTTTGGCAAAACCAATCCAGATCCAAAACACGAAGAAAGATCCAGATCCAAAACCAAAACACGAAAAGTGGCCGGTGCACACCCCTACTTTTAATAGAAATCAAGTCTTAATTTAATCACATATAAAAATTTAAAATACACATCATATTCACTTATGTATATAGAATAATAAATACTGCTGGTATTTCTCTGGGGTCCCTGAATAACACAGTGGTAACAATTTGTATTAAAAAAAAATAGGATTAAATTTGTACTTTAGAACGATGTCCCGAAAAAAGCATGGTAATGTAAAATGATATACTTAGTTATTGTCTTCTTTTATAGGAAGAACTCGTATAGCTCTTCAATGTTCTGGCAATTAATCCAATTAGAATTACATCCATATAGGAAATCCGTGTCATGATTTGTAGAAAATCACATACAGTCTATATATCCCAGTTAATGAACATGACCGGATATGCAAACGGACAAATACCTCATATAGGGGTCTAGTTACTAAGCAGTGTTAGGAGACAGAGTGAAAAGTGATAAAGTGCCAGCCAATCAGCTCCCAACTGTCATTTTTTCGAACACAGCCTGTGAGATGACAGTTAGGAGCTGATTGGCTGGCACCTTATCACTTTTCACTCTGTCTCCTAACACTGCTTAGTAAATAGACCCCATAATGTCCCAGACTGTTACAGCGCTGGATAAATCTGGTTACCGAAGACACCCATATCGGCAGCACCTTATATGTGACGAATACACTTCAGTGTTTTTAGATACATACAAATTGAACGGAGGAGATACGACAAGCACCTACCGTATATACTCGAGTTTTTCAGCACATTTTTTGTGCTGAAAAAGTACCCCCTCGGCTTATACTCGAGTCAAGTGTAGCGCTGACCGGACGGAGTTCGGTCAGCGCTACACACTGCCAAACACACAGCCGCCGGAGCCGGCAGCTGCGTGTTTGGTGTAATCAGCAGCCGCTGAGAGTCTGTCAGACTCTCAGCGGCTGCTGCTGCTCCCACTGCGGGAGCCATCTTCCGGCTCCCGCAGTGGGTGATGGGAGACACGTCGTCATGACGACGTCTCTCCCATACAAAGCGGCCGGAGGAGCGGACAGCGGCGGGACCAAGAGCGGGAGTTTCAGGTAAGTGATTTTTTTTTTTTAATTCTTACTACTTTTCTCTCTACTGGGGGCACTACCAGGGGGCAATTACTACAGGGGAAACTACAAGGGGGGGGGATTACTACAGGGGGCACTACCAGGGGGGGATTACTACAGGGGGAACTACAAGGGGGGGATTACTACAGGGGGCACTACAAGGGGGGGATTACTACAGGGGGCACTACAAGGGGGGGGATTACTACAGGGGGCGATTACTACAGGGGACACTGAAAGGGGGGATTACCACTGGGAGCGCCACCAGGAGGGATTACTACTGGGGGCACAACCAGGGGGAATTACTACTGGGGGCACTACCAGCTGCTGCCATTTCCCACACTAGGCTTATACTCGAGTCAATACATTTTCCCAGTTTTTTGGGGTAAAAGTAGGTACCTCGGCTTATATTCGGGTCGACTTATACTCGAGTATATACGGTACATCAATATAGCTGGGTCTGCAGCTGACTTTGTTAAACACACACGGCTCAATCAGCTGGGGTACATAGGAGACAGAGACTGTTGGTGCAGCGTAACACGGCTCAGGCTGCCGTCTAAAGTGATCTCAGTGACCAGATTTATCCAGCGCGGTAACAGTCTGGGACATTATAGGAGGTATTTGTCTGTTTACATCTCCGGCCATGTTCATTAACTGGGACATATAGACTGTATGTCCTTTTATACAAACCATGACACACGGATTTCTGATATGGATGTAATTCTAACTGGATCAATTACCAGCACACTGAAGAGCTATATGAATGCTTCCTATAAAAGAAGACAATAACTAATGCTGCGAACACGGTACGATTAAACAGGACGATATGAACGATAACGTCATCGTTTCTGGCCCCCTCAAACGATGGTCGATGCGCAGGTACGAATGGTTGATATAGATATCGACCATCACCCAGGCATGCAGGCCAACTTGGTCGATATCGACCATGTTAGCCTGTTTACTATAGGGACCCGCGATCGTTGATCGCAGGTCGTTACAGTAGTTGGGGGGGTTGCTGCATGTGCTGGATGTTCGATCCAGCACATGCAGGACGAATAGATAACGACTGCCTGATCATTATCGGATCTCCCATATCCAAATATTCCGAAATACGGAATCTTTTTAGCATGACTGAGATACTGAGACCTTTGCTTTTTGATGGTTCAATGTACACAAACTTAGTTTAAAAGGTACAAAATTATTAAAACTATTGTAGAAAATTATCTTCAAGCTGTGTGTATAAGGTGTATATAACACAAATGTATTCTGTTTGTATATTTGGGTCCCATTCCCAAGATATTTCATTATGGTATGCAATTACTCCAAACAACGGAATATTCCATTATCCAAAATACCCCTGGTCCCAAGCATTTTGGATATGGGAGATTCAACCTGCACCATACTTTTTTCGGGACATTGCTCTAAAGAACAAATTTAATCCGATTTTTTTTTCATAGAAATTGTTACCACTGTGCTATTCAGTGACCACAGAAAAAAAAAATTATATACACACATATATATATATATATATATATATATATATATATGTGAATATGATCATTTTAAACTTTGTATATGTGATTAAATTAAGACTTGATTTCTATTAAAAAGGAGCCCTTACTGTTGTGTATTTTTCTGCCATCTCACAATTCAATGGTGTCAAAACAGTCTTGGTTTGGCGGTTTGTATTTGATTTTTTATTTGGTGTTCACAAACCCTCTTAATATAGACTTGCAGCTGGTAAATAAATTAGGGATCAAAATTTAACCTAATATATAGCCAATAATTTAGATATATAGATAAACTATTGTCGGTATATAAAAACAGGTACATCAGCGCTAAGGTCATTGGTTTGCGTTTATGATGTATATTGTTCACATAACGCATGACATATTTGTGAAACCTGTGGCCAGCTAGTATCAGAGCATGGTGTGAGGAACAGAAGAGACACTGCAGAACCACAGGGTACCTTAATTTGGAGTACACAATACTTCAGGAACAAAAACTATAAGACTTGATTCTTAAAATAGTAATATCACAAGTTGATCGGCTATGTACTAACATGATCACATTTATAGCTTTTCTTAGAAGCATGTGAATGATCAAGCCTTTTCTTCCCTCCTCATACAATAAATTCCAGAGATAGGAACACTGCCTGCGAGAACATTTATACGCTTTTATTAAGTGCCAAGGCATGATCTACAGCTGCAGGCCTCTTCCACAGAGCAGAGAAATAATCTGCGAGCCCCATTCTCCCATATATTCTGCCTTTCACAAATTATAAGGGGCGAGAGTCATCAGCGGCTCCACTGCCTACAGCTTCTGAGGAGTGAAGAACACATGACTCAGTCTCCCTTATTCTGGCCCCTTCCTATATACCAGTCCAATGAAAGCAAGAGAGGAATGAAGCAAACAAAATAGACAATCCATCTTCTGTACCAAATCTCCAATATTCCAAAGAGATTTTCATGTGATAAGAAAAGGAGCGCAGCCTAATCATTACAGATGGTTTCATTTATTGCCAAAAAGGTTGTTTAAACACAAACATAAGGAAAATTAGGTGGGGGTTTTTTATGTAACACGCATAACAAATGTACCTGGATGATGGCCTTAAAATGTACATTCATTTTCTCAGCATTTCAAACAGTACAGTCACTTAATACCTGAGGTGCATGCAATAAGATTACTATTCCAGCAATCCATCAATGCGGCTGCATTCAGAATCAGGCCCTTCCTGTAAAGATCATCATATTCTACTTTCAACATATAAGAAACCATTAATATTAATTCTAAAAGACTCAGTATTTTTTCATTCATATGGCAAATAGGCCACAAACCACTTAACTTTAACCAGGCTTATTAAGAACTTTAAACTAGTTCTTAATAAGCATGGTAACCTAAATTAACCGGCAGACTTTATCAAGTGAATTTGAACATGTAAAGGATACAATTCAACAACATACATTAGGGAGTATGTATACTTAAAAGGTCGATTATAATCGATTAAAAGTCGTTCTAAATCGATAAACATCAAAATGACGTGTTTTAGGGGCCGTGAAAAAGCCATAAAACCCCCGAAAATGCAGTTTTCGGGTGTTTTATCGCTTTCCGCATATGTACTAAGCATCAGAATGCAATGCATTCTGGTGCTTTGTCCCTATGGGCTTCTTTTCAGGGGAATCAGTTTGATTTACCACCGGCCGCATGGTTCAAATCCTGGCAGCGGAAGCCCGGCAGTAAAGATCCCGACAGGTGAGTATTTACTAATCTAACTCCCCCCCTAACCCTCCCTTAGGGGGGTGCCTATCCCTAACCTCCCCCAAGTGCCTAAACCTAACCATCCCCTTCCCCGCAGCCTAACCGTAAGTCTCCCGGCAGGGTGCCTAACCCTAACCCCCCCATTAGCCCCTAGCCTAACCCTCCCCGCCCCCATGTGGCTGTCCGCGCTCGGCTTACCTTCGATCGGTAAGCCGGGTGTCGAGCTCCCGGCGTAGATCTAATGACAGGCGTCGGGATTTTGACGGCGGTCATTAGACACTTACCGGGGTTAGACAGTCGGGATGCCGACGGTCTGCATTTAGACTGTCAGGTTTCCGACTGCATCCCCTTTTCGGGACACTCCTCCTCGGGAGGGATCTCATCGGATCCCCCACAGGAATCCCCGCGGCCCGCCAGTGGGACTTCTGGGTGTTAAACTCGTAAGTCCCTCTGCCCGGGAGCTGTCCTTTGCAATATTCTTGGTACATACCATGGTAATGAACCGCGGTGTGTACCCGAAGACAGGAGGAATGTACCGCATCGCTGATGCGATGCCTAGTACATCCCGCCCCTAATCACACACTTACTAGCAGATTATTTATTCATATCGAGTTTTAAGTTTTATTAAATGTGTAATTCAGCCCCTGAAACACAACATCAATATTGATTGCTTAAAGGCCCCCATACATCAACAATTGTGCACTTTGCAATCGATTGAAAAAGGAAAAGATATTTATACACAATCGATTGCAAATAGCACAATTGCTGCAATCAATTGCTGATGTATGGGGGCCTTTAGATCGATTTGATATCAACATTTAGTAAATTTACCCCTTAATGTAAGATTATTTGAACAATTGCCTGTTGATAAGTATAGACTAACAGAAAAATTGCACAGTTACCAAAGTTACAGAAGAAGAACATCACTATTATGTATTATAAACTTGGATTCTCTGGATGTAAAAGATCCATTGTACCTCTACAAGAGACTTACACAGCAGCCAGGTCGCACTTGGTGATCTTAGGGTTTGGGTACGGGATCCTGGTGCACACAATATCGGCGCTCAGAATCCTGACTGGTTTGAAATACAGACACCTGTAGGCAAGAATTCTAAGCCTACCCCTAAACCTAACCCTCCCCAGCTTCACTCTAACCCTCCCCAGCCTAACCCTTATGGTGCATACGCACAGTACGATTTTAATGAGTGCTGGCATCCTGACATTCGGGATGCCAACTATATCCCGATCTTAGATCTACTGTAAGTATCTGCTGTCTAACTTTCATACAAATCAACCAGTAAAATACAGAAAGTAGATGATAGATTGTTTATATAAAAATTACACACTTGTTGACCATGTCCCTTGAACTATATGGCTGTCAGAACAAAGAGGATGAGACACGATTGACATCACACGCTTTTTATAGTACTTTGTTGTTTTTGAGTATAAAAATAAAGATTAAGAAGTAAATATTTATTAAAACAGGTTATTGCTAGTCTCACCAGTTGCTGCACTAACATAAAATAACTTGGACATTGCTTTAAAGCCACTACCTAGGAAAAGGTGGTAGTACATGACCCCAGCTCCCTAGCCTTTAGGCTCCACCGCACTCTTACACAGTTTAAACTTTTTTGTGAGGACAGGGTGGTCAGGAGTTTGAGGACCAGTCGCAATGCAGAGACTGCTAGTTAGAATATGCAGCTTGCATAGTACTCTAGTCTATACATTTAAAACCTTCTGATTAAAGTTCTAAAGCCATTTGACCAAGTTAATCCTTAGGTAATCTAAATGATAGTGGAGTGATTGGAGACAAATGCCTGATGTAATACATATAATAGAAGGCAAAATATTTAAAATGAAAACAAGATAAGCAGGGTAAAAACACAGAAGTGTAAAGAGCAAGGACAAGAATTGAAGCCATATGCCTGGACAAGAAATAGACTTGACAATTCAAGTGCAGAGAAGGTATACTTTTCATAATACTACCAAAAGCAGTTTTCATCACCTATAAACTACCTGTAAGTGCTGAAAACACTGCAATGTATTTCCATTTTTTCCTTGGAAGCAAAAGCACAGATCACTTTATTTAATTATAATGGAAGGGATCCCACCATATAAGACTTTTGTTACTATGATAACTAGGGTTGTCCGAAAGGCTACGGTGCTTTTCCAGTGGTTCTCAACCTCAAGAATCCCCAACAGGTCATGTTTTGAGGATTTCTGTCTGGAAGCAGGTGGGATAATTACTGACCCAGCAAAATAGATTATTTTATTTGTGCATGATTAAAACACTCCACAATACATTACCCTATTATTGGGACTGGAGTTGAGAAGTCCTGATGTAAAAAAATATACAATTACACTAAGGGGCATATATGTATCAAAGCTTGATGTGAGATAAAATTGTGAAATATATATCACCAACCAATCAAAACAATAAATCCATTTAAGTAAAGTAGAAACAGAATAATTTAATAGAAATGTTTAAGTAGAAGACAGGTCGGACAAAAATGTAATCAGTGATGTAACCAGTAGTGTAAATGCGGCATTTTTATTATTTTTTTTACCCATTATACACCTCCCTTATGGTCTCTGATTTTCCTCCCACTTCCAATCTCCTACGTGCAACAGCTTGAAATAAATAGACAGCAACTTTATAGCATCTAGGTGCATAATCACGCTCAAATGTAAAAAAACAAAAAAAAAACAAAACAAAAAAAAAAAATCAGATCCTCCCCTGCATTCATCAATTGAGGAGCCGATTCAATTCAGCACAATGTGCTGCTGGGCATCGCACATGCCAGCCATATACAGTATTTCCACCAACACAAGCTTTCCCCTCACACCTCTATGGGGTATGAAAGAAAATTTGCAATGCTGGGAGGCGCGATGTGCCGTTCTGGAATGGAACATCGCGTCCATAGATTTTAATTGAATCGACTTACTGTAATCCTTTATCAGTAACCTCCATCTTGCATCTCAATTCTTTTTGCTCTGCATATTTATATAAATAACCTTATATCAATATATAAACTTAAACAGACATAAAATGTATGCCTTTTCATGCTGTACCAGCCTTTTATCACTTATACCCTCTATATGTGATTGAAATTTAAATAAAATATTATTAAACAAGTGTACACATTTGGCATAACTATAGAACTAGATAATTCAATTTTTATGCAAAATTAAAGCTCCAACAGGACCACTCTCTACAGGTACAAAATACTGTGTTTCCAAAAATTCCACAATTTACTGGTGAAAATCCAACCCGGTCTATACTGCAGTGCAATCGGCTGGAAGCCTGCAAGACTGACATCAGACGGCGAAGCCTGTAGGCAATTCCTTTCACAAAACCTTGCTTTCAAGTTTCTAATTAAACAGCTGCATGCAACAGTCTTGATAGACGGAAACGTGTGTTCACGGCTGGTTAAATTACACAAAACACAGATAAAGAGAAGCCTCAGTTGCAGACCTAGAAGAAGGGTTCATGTTGTAACATGAAAGCAGACACCATGAAGAGGATACGTTTTTGTCTCTAGACTATTCCCAAAGATTCAGTTCTGCCAACATTTTGTAGTGAATTAATAATAATAATAATAATAATAATAATAATAATAGCAGCTCAGGATTCCAAAGCAGTACACAAAATGTCAGTATATTCAAAAGGGTAGCAATGTTATGTAAAACTATTCATTGTCCATTATTACTACTCAAAGATTCTGGATCTCCTTAGATAAACAAGATAACACATCTTAGATTTCAGTCCTTGAACAATGCTAAAGGTTGAAGATATTGCAGCACACAGCAAACCTAGACAAATATTGATATTCAAAGTGCTGATTTTTCCAGAAATGCCCGGAATCAGAACAAGCAGCTCTGGATGCAATTACTCCACCTTTAACTTACAGGAAATATGTATATAACACTTTAACCATGGCCAGGAAGTGTATGTGTGAGACTATTAACATAAAAATATTCTGTATATAATATTTCCTTCTTTTTGGTGATTAGAGAAGCCATCACTTAAGGTGCCTATCCCACTAAACCAATGGTTCCCAAACTGTGCACCGCAGCACCCTGGGGTGCCTCGGGACACTTGCAGGGGTGCCTCAGGTTGGTGGTCCAGCACCAAATCAAATTCTTTATGGTCAATGTAATGTAAATATGTGGACAAACAGAAGTGCAAACCTGTCCACCCCCACATAACTGACCCTAAGGATGACAGATAGCACAATTTACTTCACTCTTTTTTTTTCCGGAATTTCTCAATAACAAACTAATAATGCTGATACTCTAGGGTGCAGTGATTCCAAAAAGTTTGGGAACCTCTGCACTAGACGATTAAAATGAGCAACTGAACGATATCGTTCGAACATAGGACCTGATTCAGACCCACTCGCAAGCGGCTGTCCGCTCGCAAGTGGGTCGATGTTGTGCACTGCGCATGCGCACGACGGCGGGAGCTCCGTCGTGCGCATGCACCAGACGCAACGAGCGAAGGAAAGTCCTTCGCTCGTTGTGTCTGATCAAAGGGGGCGTGCTGTCGATGTTGATTGACAGCACGCCCCCTTTGGTGAGCGTGCCAGGGGCGTGCCTCCCTGACGGGGGCGTTCCCAAGGGAATGCCTACCGTCAGAAGCCGGCCCACTGACATCACTAATGATGTCAGTGGGAGTGATTTTGGCTCTGATAGAGCCAAAATCACTCCGGGCCTTGCGGTTGAAAACCTCAACCGCAGGCTCCGGCTCGCAGTTTCGATGGTCGCGACCATCAAACTGCACGCTCGTATAGGCTGTGGGTGGTGACCCACAGCTATACGAGTGTCCAGGAGGACGCTCCAGAATTATGGAGGGCGGCCCTCATTCAGAGCGTGCGCTCTGCTCAGAGCGTACGGCTCTGAATGAGGGCCATAGTTTGAAAATTTGGTCTTTTAGACATCTATCATCGTGCAAACATGCTAGTCAACAATATAGTCAGGTGCAGCATGTTTGCAGACGATTGATTGTGCCTGCACTGAACGACATATCGTTCAGTGTGGGCACCCTGCAGTGTAGTGAACGACTGAACAATAACGATATCGTTAAGTCTTCTCACTGTCGGTTAGTGGATACCCGCCTTTACATTTGGAGTGTTTGATGCATAACATAGTAAAATATGCTCAGTGTCAAAATTGCTTTGCTTACAATTTAAAGCTGTGCATTGAGGAATCGTGCACAGTATAGTAAGAGGTCGCCTGTGATTGGTATAAAAGCCCTCAGTCAGTAGTTTTTACATGCAGGACTTATAATGGGGCAGAGTCACCTCTAATGATCTTCTCAATACAGCAGCATTGGCCAAAGCAGCAAAAGGCACTGTGGCTTCAACAACTATTAAAAGGCTAAAGCTAGGTACACACTACGTGTTCCATTGCACAATATCGTTCTGAAGCGGATCAGAACGATTTATCGTGCGGATCACAAAGTGGGTACGCCCGATCGCGCATGCCCGCGGGTTGTTCATTGCATTGTCCCATCTGCTGTGCACAGTTTTTTGTCATAAAATGATGTAGAAACTGCATAATTTTATGAATTGTTGCTATGCACTAATAGCACGGGATGTAGTCATAATCCCGGCACATATAGGCCAGTGCTTACAATACCTGCGCCAGAATCATGACACCTGTCAGAATCCCGGCGCCGGCATTCTGAATGTAAGTAGCGGGGGAACAGGGAGGAAGCGGCACTAGGTGGATGGTTAGGGTTAGCCACTAAGGGGGAGATTAGGTTCAGGGTGCGGAGGGGGAGGGTTAGGGGAAGGTTTAGGATATTTACTGACAGGTGTCAGTATCCTAACCCTGTCGGGATGCCGGCATCAGGATTTTGCCCGCCGGCATCATGTACCCAACCAATAGGACAATGCAGGAGATTTCAGACAAATCTACAGCAGAGTGCTAATTAGCACTGCGATCATCAATGGGGACTGACCCCTATGTCCTAAACTACAAAATGCTTAGCTTAGCTTTTTGGAGTTTGGCCCCATTAGTTCATACCATCTTTAAGTATATGGAAGCTTTACAAGCAGGGGAGTGATCTTCTGATATCTCTCCCGCAGGATCCGGCAGGACTGCAATCACTAAACGCCAAATATATCTGTTTGCTGCTTCTGATATTGTGGACCAGCCACTTCTCCTGTGACCCTGGGCCTGATTCAGAAGTGGAGACAGTTTTGATACTTTTGCAACTGGATGTTTTGTCTACTGTGCATATGCCGGAGCTGCACTGTGCACGTACCGTGATTCAGTTTGATTGACAGCCAGCGACCCTTTGGGGGATATAATGAGGAGTGGCAACTAAAATGTAGGAATGTTACAACCGTTTTGGGGGCATGTTGCAGCCAGCTACTGCGTCTTCTGATGCAGTGGTTCTGGCCTTGGTGTTTCAGTTGCTATAAAAATTCTGAGCAACCATAGGGTTCTTCGGATGAAAGCAGCGGATCCGAGAAGCCAACCAGTGGGCATCCATTTACAAAAGACAGCTCCTGTGGCCTTTGCAAATCTTCTCAGATCCACTGCGACTGAAGACGCAGCACATATTCGATTTGCATCCACCCATGAATCAAGCCCTCTGTCCTCTCATGGCTGACCTACTTCTACAGCACCTTCTACTGCTTTTCCTCTGACTATGCCTCCACTTCTTGGCCCCATTCTCTTAGCTTTTCCCCTTGGAAATCTCAGCAGCTCCTTCAGCCTCCAAGATCACCTCTACGCTGATGACATAAATTTACCACTCCTGCCTGAACACTCTGTTCCCTGTTCCCTGTCTTTTAGACATCTCGTCCTGGAAACCCCACAGCTTTCTCAAATTCCATATGTTCAAAACAGGCCTCATTGTATTCCCCATTCAAGAACTCCAAATCTCCAGTCTCCCAATGTTACTACTTAGACCTTTGCAAGATCATTATAAAAACCTCTCTCACCATGAATGCTAACAAATCACTCATCAATGCCATGGTCATTTCCTGCCTAGACTACTACAACCTCCTCCTATATTCCCCTTTTTCTCTATGCCTCTGCCCACTTTGATCTACCAAACTACTTTACCTCTCCCGCCATTCTGTATTTGCCTTAGCCTTCTGATAACTGCTCCACTGGTTCCCCTTATCCACCACAGAAAACAGTTTAAATACCTCACCTCACATACAAAGCCATCAAGCACTCCAGCCCATCTTCTGTCTGGAACCTAGAAAATCAGTTTACTGCAACATAACCAGAAAAGTTCCAGTTGTTAGAGGGAAAGGCTACCTGAAGTTTGTTTGACTTTGTATCTGGCTTTATCACCACCTTTGAAACAGACCTTGTGTGTGATGGACATGATTTTATTTATAATAAAACAAATGCTGCATCTCATTTGGACCCGATTTCAAGCATCCTTGTCTCTTGAGACCAGGTTACATATATTGTTTGTGTGTATGGGTTATAGTACCAAGAAAAGCGGTCAGTGATTTTCAACCTTTTTCAACTCGCGTCACACTGAACAAGATTTTAAAATTGTCAATGCACACCATCAGTCCTCCACGGGGAAAAACACACATACACAGAAAAAAAGAACAGACATTGGCTCCCACAGCAAAAAAATAAAACACATTGCCCCCCGTGTAATGAAAAATTGTCCCCCACAGAACAGTAATTACACACACATTGGCCCCCACAGTAAAAATAAATAAAGATATACTGCCCTCTACTTTGTAGGAGCACAGTTTTCCTCTCCCTCCCTCAGCGGCAGGAGTTTATGTAGAGGGAGTGCCAGAGAGCCAGGCTTTCTTTATCATGGAGCAGTGAGGACTCGGAGCAAGGACCAGCACTAGGCGGGTGGTAAAGGCAACGTGACAGGCGTGACCTATCAGTTATAGTTTACGGGTCAGGTCGCGTCTCTGGGCCACCCAGAAAATCCCAGCGCTGCCGCAAGTCCAATATTGCGGTGATGATCGCAGCACACTTGTGAACGTGGCACACTTGGGAACCACTCATGGCACGCTAGTGTGCCGCGTCACATTGGTTGAAAAACGCTGGTAGCGGTCATAGACTCAGCTATGATAGCACAGTGAAAGAGGGGTGTGTCAGTTTAAAAAAAAAAAAAAAGAAGGGGTAGTATAAACATTTGTAAGGAGTAATTATAAACCTACCGATATGGTAGAGAACATACATACCGCTGTAGAACTGCCAAAAGTCATGGGGAGTACAGAATTTCTCTGTGTTCGGGATTCATTCACTACTGAACGATACTATTTTAGGAGAATACAGAGTGTATAAGTGCCAGCAATTATGTATCAGGTGCCTGCATATTTGTGTACAGGAGGAGATGGGGAAATATATCCTACCATTGCTCGTCACTACGGGATTCCACTGAGGACTGTACAGTATGTACTGAAGTTAAAAGTGGGCAAAAATACAGACTGCACTCACACAGGTCAAAACACAACTTGCAGCTCAAGGGAGCAAAAACCAGTATTTGAAGTCCTACAGAACTCAACACATCCACTTATGTCTGAGGTGAAGAGCCAGGAAGTGAGCGTTCTTATACAGCAGCCAAGAAAAAACACTTGTTAACAGTACAAGCAAGAAAGAGACTATAAATGAACTAAACAGCATCAGTGAATATTTGTTGGTATACACCTTGAAAATCACTAACATATTGTGCCACTGCCTTCTGCCATCAACTTTACACTAGTCGCAGACACACTTGCACAGAGATAGAGTGTCTTTGCACACCAGTGGTTTCTTATAATGAAATATTAAAATTCCAGAAAAGATTGAGCACAAAAACAGAAAAAATAAATAAATAAATAAGATTATAAAGCTATATTTTTTAGAAGAAGTCTAAAATATTAGCCATCAACAGGTTTTGGGACATCTACATAGTACTTTGCAACAATATGTAAAACTAAGCCAAAAGGTAAGATCCATGGTTTCTGTAATTGTTATCTCCATAGAATGCTCAGCTTTCCCATATTGGACTACATTTTCCTAATGAATGCGCTAATGTTTGTTTGGTTGCCATATGTTACACCAAATTTGTACTGCCTTCACCTTGAAACACTTATAAATCAACAAAATAATTGGTTAGCAGGTTTGCTCCAGATGCTAGTAAGAGCAATTATGCGATGTATAGATAAAGTTGAAAAGTGTCAACACTTTTGGCTTTAAATGACGCGAGAGGAACGATAACAGTGGTTCAAGCATTGGGTGCAGGAACTTTGTATCAAAAGAATAATATGCACGTTGCAGTTTTAAAGCAGATTTAACTCTGGCAAAAATCGGGAAGTCCTCTGGTGGACAAGTTGGCAGAATAAATAGAAAATATGCAATATTTCACAAGTCAAGGCAGCAAGGAGCATAACCAATTTACACAAATGGGAGAGATGTATCAAACCTTACTTACTTGATACAGATGTAAATACAAACAATATTCAGGAGCTTATTTCAACTATATATTATATTAGAGCTGCAAAGCACTTAGTGTGTTTGTGGATGCCCACTTACAAATGGCGTAAGAATTACCACCCCTACCAACTGGGGGAAATTTACCCAACAAGTTATTATATAGAAGGTTATGCAATTAATAAAATATTTTTTATTAAATCTTTGGCTAGGCTGAAATAATTTATGGACACGCTGTATGAAATCAATGAATTTATTCCAAATAGCTATTAATGATAAGCAGAATGCATTAATATCTAATAATTACTAAATTTACTTGATACAGATGTGTCCACATACATCTATCCCCCTGTGCTACATGTTGTGTTACAAATAACATGTGAGCGCCAAGCGTCATTTCTTGCAACTTTCTCCCTTAAAATTAGTCTTATTCGCAAAGTTATATGAATAGGTCGCACAAGCAGCTTATGCTGAGTAAAATGATATGCGGCATGCCTGTGTTCTGTGTCCAACTGTGGCTGTATCTGCATGTAAAATGCTACATTACAGTGTCACAGGCGCGAACATAGCTTTTTGCATGCAGATGCAGCCTCAGTTGCACACAGAATACAGGCATGACGTATATCATTTTACTCAGCATAAGCTGCTTGTGCGACCTATCAAGACTCATTTTAAGGGAAAAAGTTGCACGAAAAGACACTCTGCGCTACAGAGTCAGGCCACGGCATGGCGCAACTAGAAGGCTGTTTAACGTGCAAGGAGGCTAGATGTAGGTGGACACATCTGTGAATGCTAGCTAGAGCTGAATGGGTGCTATCGGCAACTTCTCCACTCTGTAGAAGGTTTTATACATCTTACCAAAAAGGAGGGCACAGAATTCTACAGTGCTGCAATGTGCGCATATACAGCAAGCTCCGGAGAGTGTAACGTATAGGAACTTGTGCATAAGGGCTTCTAACGGCCTAAACTCCTCGGAGAGGGATCCAAAGGATCCGCTCTCTGTGGCTTTGCATTTGCATTAGGACCCCGGGTAATAAAGCCAGAAGTCACTTCTTTGCTTGGACAGCTCTGAATCAGAAGAGCTGTCCCGGAGGGTAAGTATTCATGCATAAAGCCGTTAAAGAACACCAGTATGCATGTTAATAGGGGCAGGACGAATTGTAATAATTTCCGTTACATGGATGCAGATCACCCAAAGAGAGAAAGAGCAGCAAGCACCAGAGACAGACATCCTTAGCAAAAGAGCACCTAGTTCTGAAATAGTAGACATCTGTGGTGAAGGAGCAAGAAGGCTTTTCATGCATGGAAGAGAAATGGCTCAGATTCATGGTTATCAACCAATATCAGGAGAGGCAATTCTCCTGGAAGGTTCAGGCCACAGAAGAGCCTCCAACATGACCCCTTCCACCAGGTACAAAAGTCTCTGTTTCTGGACTTCCCACTTAATCTATCATTGCAGTCATCTGCTCTCGACATGTGTGCAAAGATATTCTTACTTACGTGCCCAGTGATGCCAGTTCTCACCAAATTTGGACACACACAGTCAAGAAAAATAGCAAACCTGGCACTCTAACCAAGAACCAAGTGGGCATGATAACATGTGGCCAGCTTAAAGATAAAATAAAAAAAAAAAAAAAAAAAAAAACACAAAACCTCAGCAGATTCCATCAATAGGTATTGAGCAATGACAGCTACAAATTTGTTCTTGTTTTAGCATGTAGGGAAGATAAAACCACCACCCTAATAATTTGTGTTTAACCAAGCAAACAGCTGTACAATGTGAATTGTTTTATTTGCATTAAGACCTGCATTCTGTATGCTACACTGAGATGAGAAACTGGGTAATCATCCCAAGGAGACGATATACTAATATTCCCACTGGTAGGAAAATGCATTTTTGTATACATAAAGTACATGTCAAACTTGTACCCTGTGGACTTTCCCAAAACAATGTTAAAGGTGCATTTGAACAAAAATTAATTGACAATGTATTAATGCGGTGTTCCATTAATTTATAATAATTGCAGTTACAAAAAGGTTATAATTAGACATATACCACCCGTAGGCCTGGGGCCGCAGCCGCAGTCACTCCACATGCTCTTGCCCGCCGCCATATTACAAGTAGCAGAGGCGGCGGCCCCCCATTTTAAAGAACAAAGCTGCTGTTCCCTCCCACTGGGAGTCCCAGCCGCCCAGAATGCCGGTGGGAGCGGCCGTGGGAGAAAGAAGATTGAGGAGCAACAGCAAGGAGGAGGGACCCGTCTTCCTTTACAGAGTAAAGGCCCCCGTACATCAGAGATTGATTGTGTATAAAAATCTTTCCCTTTTTAAATCAATTGCAGAATTGCCACAATCGATTGAAAAAGGGAAAGATTTTTATACACAATCGATTGCAATTTGCACAATTACTGCAATCAATCTCTGATGTATGGGGGCCTTTAGAGTTAGGCAAATGGCTTTAAATGCCCAGAATTACTATTTTCTTTATGGGTATTTGTTTTGTCGCCCATGGCCGCGCTCCCGGTCAGGCCACGCTACCAGAGGTCAGGGCACCAAAGGAAATTCTCGCCCCGAGCAATGCAAAGTCTAGAACCGGCCCTGAATGTCACGCAAGCAGAAACCGTGACCTATTAAATGCTGCTGCCTATGCATACCCCCTGGGGCCTTCACACAGTGCAGCCCTGGGGTTCCTATATATACGAGCCAGCATAGCAACCTACCCACAGACTTAAATCTCACATCCTCAGCCCATACTCATGACTTGCCTTGGAAAATACAATCAAGCTAGGTTTAGAGAGGGTAAAAAGTCAAATGTCCAAACTGCAGGTAGCAGTAGTTCCTAGTATGCAGTTTCCTGCAGGGAGGGGGTGGGTGCCCACCAGCAGAACATAGCTACATGTTTAGGCATAAACACACTTTAAGGTCTGGGGTCCCACTTCTCAGCATTTTATTTTCCACTTAGGCATTGCAAGGTGATATACAATAACTCAGTCACACTCATCTGTGTTTTAAATGCCTCCCATTATCACTGTTCAGGTAACTACTTTAACAGTTGTAAGGAGAGCCGTAACTAGACTTTTTGGTGCCCTGTGCCAGAAAGAGCATTGTCGCACCCCTAATTTTTCAAAGGGACATAATGCACCCAAAAAAGGACCATGGCTTCATGGGGAAGGGCCAGGGAAGAGATAGGAGAGGCCAGGAGATGCTGGGGATGAAATAAGAGGAAGCTACAAGCAAGAATGATAATAAACAGAATTTTGACAGGCCCAAACAGCACCCCCTGACCTGTGGTGCCCTTTGCCATGGCACCAGCCGCACTACCCTAGCTATGGCCCTGGTTGTAAGTTCTTCATTTGAACACTTAATTTCAGTGTACAACGACCCATTATTCTAAATAGAAATGTGATAATATTGTGACCATGAATATTTTCTCAGGACATTTTGCTGTAAAGTAGGACATATCAAACATGCGGCACAGACCACTCCTGTGGCAGATCCAGAGGGAGGTGATAAGGGCGATCGTCCCCCTGTATACACAACCCAAGTATGGATTTCCCACTATGCAACCTAGGCAATCGCCTAGGGCTCGAGGGACGCAAGGGGCCTGTGGATGGGCCCCTTTGCCCCAAGAAATCCGGCCGATCAAAATGGTCCCAGTGGAGCACTGTGTGAGTATCACGTGACGACCACTCACCAGCAGCGCCAGCACCCACCAAGGGGCAGAGGGACAGGCAAAGCCGCAGAGGCCCAGATCTCAGGGAATCACAACAGCCAGGCAGGCTGGGTTATTCTCAATTACTCAGCATCTGCAATATAGACTCATTTATGTAATTTTGATGCTGTGCAATATGATTGAAAAGTTAATAAGTTTGGGCTGCAAGTCAATGTTTGTTGGCCCCTAAGACCAGAGTGCTCAGTGAGGTAATGTGAGCAAGCAGATGTAACTTCAGCATAAGCACCTAGGTACATACATATACTCCTCTCATAAATATCTGTATGTTTTTTCTTAATAATAAGCCTTTCAACATTGCATAGAAGACTTTTTCTTGCGGCCCACACACTCTTAAGGTGCCTACACACTTGGCGATGTGCTGCCGATCCGACGATGTGTACGATTTCCCTTGAAACTCCCCCGGCAGTCCTGCTCACGATTTGGTATATGTACAAACGATACATCCTTTCTTTTTTTTTTTTTTCAGTGCATCGTGTTCCAGATTGTAAGATCTGCCCTATAGCACGGGAGATCTGACGATGCGATGTGCGACCAGCGGGGACACGCATCGCATCTTGAACGCGAGTGGGGACTCACGATTTGAGCATATTTTACACGATCTGTCGTTCCAATGGGTCGGAATCGGCCAGATCGGGTAAAATATTGGCAAGTGTGTAGACACCTTTAGAACTTGAATAGTCGGCCCGATTGGGATTTTGAGTTTGACATGCCTGCTGTAAATTATAAACACCAATTATGTACACAAGTTGCATAAAACACTTCCCGCAAATGCTTGCAGAGGTAACATCAATGTACACAACCCTCGCCTGTCTTTGAGGCCACTGAATATGCTGCACTGTAGGACAATCCTAAACAATGTTGTAAAATAATCTGTGACAGATCAGCTTTAAAGAGACATTACAATGGTATATTGCTAATTTAAAGGAATTCTCTAGAAGTCTAATCAGTAACTGTCCACATGAGCTTTTGACAGAGCATCCCATATGTTATGTTCTATAAGGTGGTGCTGATATACTTAGATTCTTCTCCACCATCCTAAAGGAAACTTGTACGCCTTTTCAGATCTAAAATCTAGCCCCTAAATGAGGTCCCTCAAGGCACACCAATAGTTCAGGCTTTAGAGACATCTGTGGTTGAGCACAAGTGGTTAATTCAAATTGACTGATCGCACTGAGCAAAAACAAAATAAAAAAATTGGGGTCTTATGCCACAGTTTCTGGGTCCCATCACAATTTATGCCTCACTGTCTGTAGCACGTTGAAACGCGCTATAGGGGATATTTTGTACTGAGAATGACATGGGGAGAAGGGAACAGGGGCACAGGGGTGGGAGGCAGAGTGCACAGGAGAGCAAAAAGGGAGAGGGGAACTGGAGGCACAAGGGTGGGAGAGGAGACTACCCAGGAGAGCAGAAGGGGTACAGACTTGGGGAAAGGGGAACAGGGGCCACATGTGGGAGTGCAGGGTACACAGGAGAGCAGAAGGGGTACAGACATAGGGAGAGGGGAACAGGGGGCACAGGAGTGAGAGGGCAGTGTAAACAGAAGACTTACAGACATGGGAAAGGGGAACACGGGGCACAGGTGGGAGGACAGGGTACACAGGAGAACAGAAGGGGTATAGACATGGGGAGAGGGGAACAGGGGGCACAGGTGGGAGGACAGGGTACACAGGAGAGCAGGGGTGAGAGGAACAGGGGTGGAAGGACAGAGTACACAGGAGAGCAGAAGGGGTACAGATATGGGGAGAGGGGGAACAGGGGCCACATGTGGGAGTGCAGGGTACACAGGAGAGCAGAAGGGGTACAGACATAGGGAGAGGGGAACAGGGGGAACAGGAGTGAGAGGGCAGAGTACACAGAAGACTTACAGACATGGGAAAGGGGAACAGGGGGTACAGGTGGGAGGGCAAGGTACACAGGAGAGCAGAAGGGGTACAGACATGGGGAAAGGGGAACAGGAAGTACAAGGTGAGAATACAATATATTTAATTTTTTTTTTTTACATCATTTGCTAATAAACATGTGCTAGCTGTGTAATAAAATTACACCACAGCCTGTCCCATCATCAGAACAGGATACCAGGTACTGTCAGGGTGCTGTGGATCGGGGCACCTCACCTCCTCCGGCAGCAGTAGCTGTACCCGTCTCTCCCCGAGCTCTTAAGGCACCAGCACAGGTCGCTGCTTTCCGCCATCTCGGCCACCGGTTACCCAGGATAAGAGCAGACAGGAGCTGGCACCTGGCGCCAACACCAAATCAGCCAGCCCAGACCAATCCAGCGCCGAGCGCTTCCTCAACCAAAGCCGAACGCTCCCCCAGCCAGCAGCATCTCCCCAATCAATCGATTGCGGAGCGCATACAGCGTCTCCTGTGGGACCCGGTCATTTTTAAAAACCGGTTCCCTCACCTCCGGTATTGCGTAAAAAGGTGCTACAGCGCGTATTTTGCAATCACGGCCTTAAAACCTGCACTGTTAAGCTGGGTACACACTTAACGATTGTGTACCCAGCGATGCGACCCAAGTTCCCTGCTCCAACTGGCCGACATATCAGGCGGTCCGTACACACTGGGCAATCCGATGCCCGGCCACCAGATATGCCGGCCCCACCGCATAGCCAGATCTTTCTGCATGTGCAAAAGATCAGGCGATGCGGCAGACAACCCCACGGAAGCGTGCACTACACAATGCACGATATTACCGATTTGTCGTAAAACCCGGGTTTTAGCTCCGGTGTAAAAAGGGGTATAATAGTACAATCAATCGTATATGGGAAAAAGCGCAGACAAACAAAACATAATTGAAAACATGTTTTAAAAAAAAGGTACGCCTTTTCATTGTACAGTTTCTCCAGCTGGTGTTAATGAGCGGTCAGGTTGACACAAAAAAAAAAGCAGAGTTTGACCAAGATCCTGAGCGTATAAAAGGACCTTCTGTCTAGAATTACCAAGTCTGCCAGCGACTGAGCCACCAACTACTTTGGTGGGGGATATTCATCAAAGCTTGAGAGAGATAAAATTGTGAAAGAAAGTACCAACCAATAATCTCCTGTCATTTTTCAAACACAGCCTGTAACATGACAGTTAGGAGCTGCTTGGTTGGTACTTTATCACAATTGTATCTCTTTCCAAGCTTTGATGAATCCCCCCCCTCGTGTCCAAAAAGATCATTCTATGTGGGGTATTTATCAAAGACTGGAGAGAGAAAAAATTGTGAGATAAAGCATTAACCAATCAGCTTCTAATTTACATTTTACAAGCAGTGTTTGAAAAATGACAGTTAGGAGCCGATTGGTTAATACTTTTTCTCTGACAATTTTATCTCTCATCAAGCTTTAGTATATGGTCCCCAAAATCTGCTGTTATGGGTAATCACTAAAGCTCCATTGCAGAGATTGTGGCAATCCAGGCGTTTTACCCATCAGAAGCAAATGTAACTAATCAAGCAGCCCTAATGCTTCCGCAGCTATTGGGATTCAATAGACAAGGTAGATGTGACATTTGTGTTCTAGATATTTTTAATGATTGAGGTAGGACCGCAGCTCAGATTTTGCAACAAGGCTCAGGTCCCTTTAGCTATGTACAGATACCACTTCTTACTAGGAATTAAACATGGATAGATTCACAGACATGCTGTTTGAGAAGGATGTTCAATTATTATACTGATCACATTTCTGTTTTAATCCATTTTGATTTACAGAATATTATAGACAGAATCCATTGCAGACAATCTCATAGCTCACACCTAAAACCTGCTTATACCTTACTTGAGCAAATGCAAAATGATCCACCTGGCTGATCTGTGTTGCATACTAGACTATTATTCACTGTTCAGATATTTACACTGAACATACATATCTAAAAAGAGTAAATACTGAGCAAAACAGTCTATTATTTACTAAGAGACCAGAGGTTCCCAAACGCGGTCCCCAAGGCTCCCCAACAGTTCAGGTTTTAGAGATATCCATGGTTGAGTTTAGTACATAGGGGCCTATGTATCAAGCTGTTTTTTACATAAAATTGCAGTTTCTGCATAATTTTATGTATTATTATTATTATTATTATTACCAGTTATTTATATAGCGCACACATATTCCGCAGCGCTTTACAGAGAATATTTGGCCATTCACATCCGTCCCTGCCCAGTGGAGCTTACAATCTATATTCCCTACCACATGCGCACACACACACATACACACACTAGGGGTAATTTTGTTAGGAGTCAATTAACCTACCAGTATATTTTTGGAGTGTGTCTATGTACCAATAGCACAATGCAGGAGATTTCACAGAAATCTCCAGCAAAGTGCTAATTACCGCTTCATATCGCAGTCCCCATTATCAATGGAGACTATGATTTGTCCCATGTACTAAACTCCAAAAAATGCAAAGCTTGTCGGAGTATAGCCCTGGTAGTTTACAGTTACACCATCTTCAGATTATGTAACTACTGTTAGCCTATGGGTGCTCCCGATGCAGGAGAGAGACCTTTCCATCTCTCCCCCGCAGACCCTGGCCAGTCCCAGAAGCTGACACTGTGCGCATGCGTAGTGTCAGCTTCCCCTGGTGAAGTCTCACTTTTGTGAAAGACTTCTCCTAAATGCCAGGGATATAACTTGCAGGGACAGTGGTTACCCTTGGTACATAGCTGGGATATATTAAATATGAAAATATTCCCGGTGGGATGGATATCGCGGCAGTGCCGCAATTATTAGTACATCGACCCCATCGATAATAATGGGGACTGCGATCTGAAGTGCTCATTAGCACTTTGCTGGAGATTTCTGTGAAATCTCCTGCATTGTGCTATTAGTACATAGGATCGATACATAAAATGATGCAGAAACTGCAGTTTCTGCATCATTTTATGTTTAAAAAAAAGGTTTGATACATAGGCCCCTTGGTTTCAATAGAGCCAGATTTTCAAGCAGTGTAACCATCTGTACTAAGGGCCTATGTATCAAAGCTTGATGAGAGAGAAAATTGTGAGATATAAATCACCAGCTTCTAACTTACATTTTATAGGCTGTGTTTGAAAAATGACAGTTAGGAGCCGATTGTAATACTTTTTCTCTCACAATTTTATCTCTCATCAAGCTTTGATACGTAGGCCCCCAAGTCATCGTCAGCAACAACTGACCATGGATCACTAATGGAAAATTGCTGATGTGACATGTTACTATTTAATGTCTATGTGAAAATATTTTAAGCATATTTCCATGGGAAAAAGAAAACAACCACACCAACACCAGTATGCCAAAGTTCATGAATGAAGAATGCAACAACAATAACTTTGATTTCCACTTTATGAAATTGTACAATAGTACTTCACACTTGGAGCATATGTATCAAAGCTTGATGTGCGATAAAATTTGCAAGATATATATGACCTTCTAATCAGCTTCTAACTTACATTTTGCAGGCTGTGTTTAAAAAATGATAGTTAGGAGCTGATTGGTTGGTGATATATATCTCTCAATTTTATCTCCCATCAAGCTTTGATACATATGCCCCAAGACTGAAAACAGTCAATGGCATCCAGAACTGGGTTGCAACAATACACACACAAAAGTCTCAACACAATGTACACACATTATAGAATTAAACAGTATAAAAGGTGTGCTAAATTAAATCCAATAAATCGAGCTTAGCATTTACTTAACCGGTATTCCACAGAAAGGGGCAAAATTGCCATAAAATAACCAATTCAGGTGAATTTATAGATACAGCTTTACATGGATATTTCAGAATTAAGCAGACAGACAGGAGGGCTAAAGGTCTACCAATAAAAGGTCAATGGGTTTTTCGTGTCACACAATAGCTGAACCATGACAGACATAATGGTATAATAAACATTGCAGCATTTTATCACTGACAAATTACCAAAAATATCAACTAAAAAAAAAAAAGCTTTTAGAAAAAAAAATCTGAAATCTAATAAGAGAACTCCACAGCACAGATTGCAGGTATATTCATTTAGGTTACAGAAGGAAACCAGAACCAAAGAACATGCAACAAGAACAAGAACATATAAACATGGTACACTGTATGAATGAATGTTAAGTGCATTAATTATACTTCACAACCCTGGAACCACCCCCTCATTACACACACACACACACACACACACACACACACAAGGGCCTGCTGTAACCTACAAGCAGCTGCATTGTGTGCAGTAGAATAGGTGACATGATTGCAGTGATTCCTAGCACAAATGTGTGTGTACACAGCATGATCCCCTGGGGGATAAGGAGAAGCAGCAGCCCCCAGACCTCGCCCCCCAGATGCTGCCACACACACAGGCTGCACACATACAGGTTTCCCACACACGGCATATTCCTCCCCCAGCCCTGCTGCTGCCACACACACTTACACTATCCACATGCCAGTGATGGTGAAAGCTGGCAGAGTGATGGGCAGGATCACCCAGCCAGGCATCTTGGAGAGAGGCATCCAGGAAAGTATCAGTGAGAGGCCGGTGCCTCCGGCTGCCTGTGCCCAGGGAGAGTGCCAGGGTGCTGTTACCCAGCTAATACAGCTCCGCGGGTCTCTAGACGAAGTCCTGTGGGGGGGTTGTTCAAAACCTGAGTCTCCCAGTACGGTGATGCCCGGGTGGAGACTTCTCCCAGTAGCTCCAGAAAAGTTTCTGCTGCTCTCCTCCCATAGCCCAGGCTGCAGCTCACCATCGAGGGGTGGGACCCTGGTCCTGGGCTGGGGGCAGCGGTGCTCCTAATAGCATAGTGGGTCTTGTCCTGTGCTATGGAGCCTGCTGGGGGAGGAGGCTGCCCGGCGACCAGCGGCTTCGTTCTGTCCGTGATCTCCCAATCACTCAGCGGAGCAAGCAGCAGCCTAAACCTCCTCACACATCACAGTGTCCCAAACTCGTGTTTAGTCCCCGCCCTGACCCCTCCTAGCAGGGGGAGCTCGTAGACCACGCCCGGGGGCAGGATGGGCACTGACTGCTGCTGGCTGCCGCTGCTTTCCAGAGGTCTAAGACTCATTCTCCATCCGGAGTCCGCGTCCTCACTCCTCACTCCTCACTCCTCACTCCTCACTCTCCGGAGTCTCCTCACTGTCTCCGTCCTCCCTCTCTCCGGACTATCCTCACTGTCTCCGTCCTCCCTCTCTCCAGACTCTCCTCACTCGCCGGAGTCTCCTCACTGTCTCCGTCCTCCCTCTCTCCGGACTATCCTCACTGTCTCCGTCCTCCCTCTCTCCAGACTCTCCTCACTCGCCGGAGTCTCCTCACTGTCTCACGGCTTACTCTCAGGTGTCCTCTTACTCTTCTGAGTCTCCTCACGTTGCAGCAGGATTAGGAGCAAATTGTTATTCAATATTTAATTTTGCTGTCATATTCTATATAAGGGGCATTGTTATCACACACTCACTGTGCCATCACAGCATTTCTCCTATAGTCAGTGAGTCTTAATAATTTTACACCTGGGCACCCCACAACTTTGCAAAAACACCCCAAAACATTTGTAATAAATATAGGGTGAATTGTCCAGTGAATGAACAGTTAGCTGAGTACACATCAAACAACGTGTACATCGGTGCGATTTTATGTTTGTGTTGTACGATTGCCCTTGAAATTCTTCATACAATGTGGTCAAATGGTGTACGATTGATCGTTACGATCATACGATAAGATGCATAGAAGTGTAACATTGTACACAATAGATCGTAATCTTACGGTTTTGCAGTAAAATCTACGATCCAGCTATACGACTGCAGTGACGCGCATCGGCATCGTAAACACGGAATCAACACAAGATGTGCACGATTGCTCATTACGATTGATCGAAATCGTACACATCGTGCAAAAAATCGCACCGTGTATGGGCTGCTTTATCGACATGCCCCGTCAGCCCTGCAGTAGGGGGATGTCACTAGCAACCCACCGGAGCGCGCATATCATGGGTACACACTAGACGATGTACCGGATATGTTGCTCAGTGTGTACCCACCTTAAGGGAATTCAGTGGCTTAACTACAACCCCTGCAGCAGCTTGGGGGCGCCGGGGGCCATTGCCTCGCTACTGCAACTGTGAACGCTGGCCTCTGAAGTGATCGGAGGCTAAGGAAGCCTCCTATCACTTCAGAGGCCAGCATTCCCAGTGTTGCAGTGCGCAGGTGACGTCACGACGCTACCCGCAACGTGAAGAGCCTGCGCGGCCACGCCTCCTGGATCAAGTTAGATCCAGCCAGCACGGCAGCGG
This sequence comes from Taudactylus pleione, assembly GCA_031769625.1. Classification (NCBI taxonomy): domain Eukaryota; kingdom Metazoa; phylum Chordata; class Amphibia; order Anura; family Myobatrachidae; genus Taudactylus; species Taudactylus pleione. The sequence continues at coordinate 34,059,243 of JAUIMM010000015.1, read as the reverse complement.
TAGCGATGGCCACGTGGAGTCAGGTAAGTACTGGGATCAGGTAAGTACTGGGGGGCACTACTTTAAGGTGCACGGCGTATGGGCATAGCTACAGGGTGCACTGCATAGAGACTCAACTACAGGGAGCACTGCATATGGGCACAACTACAAGGGGCACTACATATGGGCTCAACTATAGTGGGCACTGCATATGGGCACAGCTACAGGGGGCACTACTATAGAGGGCATTGCATAAGGGGCACTACTACAGGGAGCACTGCATAAGGGGGCATTGCATAAAGTGCACTGCTACAGGGGGCCCTGCATAATGGGCACTGCTACAGGGGGCATTGCATAAGGGGCACTAACTTGATACACGCAGCTTACAGGTTATTAGATATGTTCCCATTAATCTGGTTCTACACGTACATAGATACTGTGCAACCTGTCTTGAGCTGAGGTGACAGACTGGCAGGAGCAGAGAGGAGGGTTGGTGATATCTGTCAGGGTGGGATGTAATGGGTATTACTGTGTGGCACAATGTGCTATTAGGGGTATTACGTAGTGTGGCATGTGTTATAAATTGAATTACTGTGTGGCATTATGTGTTATAAGGAGCATAATGAGTTATAGGGGCATTATGGCATGGCATTATTTGTTATAACGGCATTACTGTGTGTCCTTATGTGTTATACGTGGCAAAATGTGCTGTCATTACAATGTGGCATAATGTGTTATAGGGGCATTACAGTGTGGCATAATGTGTTATAAGGGGCATTACTTAGTGTGTCATAATGTGTAAGGGACATTACTGTCTCATGAAACGTCGGGGAGGGCGTCTGAAACTTTTTTGGCAGGGGGGAGCAAAATTTATAGTTACGCCACTGAGGAAATTCTCTTAAGAGGATAGTGTATGTAGCAGATACAACGTGAATTCAATTTTGAAATATGTACCATCAACATTACTAGATCTACTTTTCGAATAAATTGTGGTTTAAAGATTGTAGTAATAGTTCGAATTTTACAACCAAAAAAACAGGGGAGGTACAGAAATTACCAGTGATTGAATGCTCAAAGCCAGAAAATGAACATGCAAGATCAGTGAATGAGCAATCTAACTTGTGTTAATGAAAAAAGTAGATTAATATTAATTGAAGAAAAAGATAATTTGATGTTATATCTGGAACACTGTATACTCTACATCCTGTTGAACTATTTATACTTGGAGCAATTATTTATTCCTTCATCATGGTATTGTAGTACCCAGGGGTTAAAGTGGGCAAGAACGGGGTGAAACTGAGTTCCATCAACTTTAATGGTAGGTGGAACTAGTTCCACCTCCACCAAGTCCCTGCACACCTGCACAGAAGTCCCACAGACAGAGGGCCTAATTCAGACCTGCTCGCGAGCGCTGAGCGCTCGCAAGCGGGTCGATGTTGGCCCAGTGCCCATGCGCACGACGAAGGCGGCTCCGTCATGCGCATGCGCGAGACCCGGATAGCGACGGGCAAGCCGTCGCTCCGGGTCTCGCTACAAAGGGGGCGTGCTGTCGATGGTGAGTGACAGCACGTCCCCTTTGGTGGGCGTGCCGGGGGTGTGCCTGCCCAGATGGAGGCGTTCCCATGGGAACGCCTACCGTCTGGGGCCGGCCCCACTGACATCACAAGTGATGTCAGTGCGAGTGCTTTCGGCTCTGTTTGAGGGTCTCGTTGCAAGCCCGATGGTCGCGGTGGTCTTGACCATCGCGACCATCTTCCTGGCCGCTCGCTATAGCTGTGGGTGGTCACCCACAGCTATACGAGCGGCCAGGAGGCCGCTCTAAAAATGAAGAAGGACGGCCCTGTTTCAGAGCGAGCGCTCTGTCAGAGCGTCTGGCTCTGAATCAGGGCCAGAGAGCCACTCTCAATCTGCCTTGGGAGTCTCAATTTCTTCAGAGGTCTTGCATTTCATAGAAACCATCATGTAGGTAAAAGGGGGTGAGGGTGGGGGGAGTAGACGGTGGGGGAGATGAGTTCCACCACCTCTCCAGGACCACTTTAGGCCCGTACCATATCCTGGCTTCTGTATGGGCCAATTCCAATATGTCAGACCCAACATGGTCATGGTGCTTACTTCAACTTGGTTATGGATTTTATCTTTCACTATTTCTGGATAAAAGTCTCCGTCATATTTTACAATATTCTACAATAACATAGATATATCATGGTATACGTTTAATATGCAGAAGGTAAGTATTACACAGCCCAGGGATGAGGGGGGTAGGTTTAGGGACCCCAGGGGGAGATTAGGGTTAGGCACATCCCAGGGGGGTTAGTCTGCGTGGAGGGAGGTTAGGCACCACCAGGGGGGAGGTTAGGGTTAGGCACCCCCCAGGGAGGTTTAGGGTTCGGGAAGGGGGGCTTAGGCACCACCAGGAAAGGTTAGGCACCACCAAGGGGGGGTGGGGGGAGAGGGGAAGGGTTAGGGCACTTACATTCGGGCTTCCGGCATCGAAAATTTTAACTGCCGGCAATTCAGCTGCCGGCTATTCATTCCCAACCCATCTTTAATATATAAAGTTTTGACCATGTGTTGGCCTCCATCTATATTCTCTTCATTAGCGTTTTTGAATTTTCACGGGGGGGGGATTCAATTGTTTTTGCGCACCCAACTGCCCATCTAAACTGACAGGGCGATATTCAATTTTTTTCAGTTTTTTTGCACATATCACACCCATATAGTCTGGGTTTAGACTAGGGATGTGCAGGCTCGGATAGGTTCGAGTTTGCACGTTGAGTTCGGATTTCTACTTCAGGGTCCATAGGGTATCCACAGGATACCTTGGGGTATAGGTGTGACGTCAGTCGCAGGGCACCAAAGAGTTAAGCTTTTAGCCTCCCAGGATGCACTAGGTCCCCCTCCTATACCCCGCCTCCGGGCCAAGGCACCTCAGTTTAGTTTGGTGCCCGGCCGGCGTCGGGTGCACCTGTCGGAGTGGGGGCTAGAAGAGCCCCTGAAGCTTTCTTCAGTGCAGCTGTGGCTGCACATCTGGATGTACAGCATGGACAGTCAGTCCTGACGTCCATGCTGTCTTCCCTACACCCCCGCCGGTACCAGAACGCCGGTACCGATCCGGGGATGCTGGTGAGCATCTGGGGTCACAGCTAGCGGTGACCCCAGATGTTCCGGACCATGGCCGGATCCAAGGGGGACAAAGGTAAGCAGCGGGGTCCCGCGGTGGGTCCCCGCTGGTCACATGGTCCTAAGTCCCCAGGCAGGGGGCTCCCTGGGGACTGGCTGCAGCGTGGAGCCAGGTACTGAACCTGCGCTTTCCACTACCCCCTGGGACAGCGGACCGCAGCAGAGCGGTAGCGCTGCGGCGTCCCAGGGGTTAAATGCATGCCAGGGGAGCGCGCCTTCCCTGTCTCACAGCCGGCGCCTCCCCCGCTGCACACAGCCCTCTCTGCACTGTGCTGACTGGTCCTGTGTCAGCGCTCCTCCCCCAGGCCAGCTTCTCTCTGCTCCTCGGCGGCCATCTTCTCTGCAACGCATGGTGAACGCTGCTGGAAGTCTGGAAGGAAGCATCGTGGTCTGGGTCCCCCCGCATACCTCTCCTCCGCTGTGGCTCAGGTCTGTGTATGCAGCGCTGTGTCCTACCAGGCCCTGTGTCTGCGTAGTTGAGTGATCAGCGCTGTTAGTGCAGGAATTGTTATTTCTCTGCATTGTATGTGACTGTGCTAGCGCTGCCTGTAACTTTTCTTCTCTAAACTGTCAGCTTTATTACTGTCCCTGTTCTTTCTGCTAAAGCCCTTGCGGTGCGGTGCTGCAGGGTGGTCTCTCGCCTATTTAATACTTAATTGGTGAGAGAGGTCACATACGTGGTGCCATCATGTCTGAAAGTGATTTTCCCCTCCGGCTACAGTGTACCACGTGCAAAGTACCGTTAGCGGAGGGGGAGGGTAGCGCGGAGGGCCTTTGCCGGCAGTGTTTGTCCATGGCGCGGCCTATTACGGTTACAGCACCGGTACAGGAGCCGCCCTGGGCTTGTTTCGCTCAGGCGTTAACAGCTTTAGTGGGCCAGTTAGCTCCGCAGCCCGCGTTTACTCCGATGGGTTTGTCCCAGCAGTCTGTGGTGTCGTCACCCATGCAGGGGTTCCCACGACAATTGGTGGTACCCCACAGTCTCCCTATTTCCCCGCTCCCGGGTTCTCAGGAGCCAGCGTGGGTTAACTCCCTGACGAGTTCTGTACAGCACTTGTCGGATGTGTTGCAAGGGGAGTCTGTGATGCGGCCTCATAAAAGGCCGGTGGCGTCTCTGTCCGCTCCTTATGAGGATGACGAAGGGACGTCTGATGATGGGGAGATTCTGGATCCTTACGATCAGGAACCTCTCCATACTAAGGACGCTGATGCTAAGTCCAAAGTATATATTCCTGGACTTATTCGGGCGGTCCGCACAGCCTTGGTGATTGAGGACGAAGTTCCCCCAGCGGCTAAATCTAAGTATGCCTTTTTCAAAGATGTGAAGGGCGATGCCACAGTCTTTCCTCTTTCGGGTCAGTTGGACGCCTGGCGGTGGCTTATCCGTTCGCGGATAATTATTTTGCTAAGTGGGAATCCCCTCCACAGGTGAATTCTCACGTGACCCGTCTTGTCCGTAGTGCCACATTGCCGATGCCATCCATGTCCTCCCTTAAGGATGCTACGGACCGCAAGGTAGAAATCTGCCTGAAGTCCGCTTATTCCCTTGCAGGGGGGGCAGCACGGCCGGCTATGGCCATTTGCTGGGTTGCCAGAGCGATGGAGAGCTGGGCGGATTCATTAGAGACTTCTTTTGAATCCGACTGTCCGGCCGAACAGGCGGAGTTGATTGGCAATCTCCGTGATTCGGCCACCTACATCAACGAGGCGGCTCTAGACATTAGTACTCTGGTGTCTAGAATTTCTTCAGCAGCGGTAGCTGCTCGTCGCACCTTGTGGCTGCGATCCTGGAAGGCGGACGCAGATTCCAAGAAAGGTCTGGAAGCGTTGCCGTTTACCGGAGAAGTTCTCTTCGGTCCGGATCTGGATAAGATTGTGACCACGCTGGCGGCAGCCAAATCTGCTTGTCTCCCGTCGGCCGCTGCTCCTTCTGGTTCTGGACCATCGTCCTTTCGGTCATCTAGGGCCCAGGGCAGGCCCAAACCACAGTCGTTTCCTCGACAGGCTGGCCCTAAGAAATCGGTCAAGCCCCGGAAACAGGCATGGAGTACCAGACGTCCGGCCCCCAAGCCAGATGACAAGCCTGCGGCCTGACGGTCCGGGTCTCCCCTTGGGGGATCCCAGGGTGGGAGGCCGCCTGCTGCAGTTCTCCCGGTGTTGGTCGTTCACTACGACTGACACTTGGGTTCTGGAGGTGGTCTCCCACGGGTACGCCCTCTCCTTCCGGCACAGACCCCCGGCTCGATTCTTCACCACGGGTCTACCATCAGACCGGAACAAGGCTACGGAGCTGCGGAAGGTATTGCACACTATGCTCCAGGCTGGAGTTATAGTGCCTGTTCCATTCTCCCAGAGGGGCCAGGGTTTCTATTCAAATCTATTTTTGGTACAGAAACCCAATGGGTCATATCGTCCGATTCTCAACCTCAAAGCACTCAACAAGTCTTTGCGGGTCCCGAAGTTTCGGATGGGGACCCTACGGTCCATCATTCTGGCGCTGGAACCTGGGGACTACATGGTGTCATTGGACATACAGGACGCTTACCTGCATGTCCCTATTCTTTTGCGCCATCAAGAGTTCCTTCGGTTTGCAATCCGCAGCGACCACTTCCAGTTTCGGGCGTTACCTTTTGGCCTGGCGACAGCACCACGTGTTTTCACCAAGGTGATGGCGGTCATGGCGGCTTCTCTGCGGCTGCAAGGAGTCCGCATGTTGCCGTACTTGGACGACCTGTTATTGGTGGCAGGATCTCCAGAGCTCCTGTTACACCACTTGGACCTGACCATTGCACTGCTGCAACGGCACGGCTGGCTAATCAACTGGCAGAAGTCCACTCTAATCCCGTCTCGGAGGATTCTGCATCTTGGAGCCTTATTGGACTCGGGACAGCAAAGGATCTTCGTGACGGAGGACAAGATCTCTGCTTTACAGTCAAGGGTGCGCAGTTGTCTGCACAGCCGCCGGGTGTCCTTACACTCGGCGATGAGGTTACTGGGCTCCATAGTGTCGGTGTTCGACATGGTGGAATACGCCCAGTTTCACTCCAGACCTCTGCAGCACCTGATCCTGTCCAAGTGGAACGGGCTGCTTCAGTCTCTGAAGTTCCAGACGATTGTGCTCAACCCGGAGGTTCGCCTGTCCCTTGCGTGGTGGTTAAAGACGACCCACCTCAACAAGGGACGTCCGTTCTGGGTTCCAAATTGGGTCCTGTTGACAATGGACGCCAGTCTTCGGGGCTGGGGAGCAGTTTCGGGTCCACACTTGTTCCAGGGCAGGTGGACGCCGACAGAAGCGGAGCTTCCAATAAATATCTTGGAACTCCGTGCGGTCTTCAATGCTCTCCTGCAGGCACAGCGGTTTCTCCAGGGTCACCCGGTGCAGGTCCAGTCGGACAATGCTACCACCGTGGCCTACATAAACAGGCAAGGAGGAACTCGCAGTCGGGCGGCTCTCGTAGAGGTCTCTCGGATCCTGGTTTGGGCGGAGCGCAATCTTCCGGCCATATCAGCGGTCTTCATCCCGGGAGTGCTAAATTGGGAGGCGGACTTTCTAAGTCGCCAGGACGTTCATCCAGGGGAATGGTCCCTGCACCCGGACGTTTTTCAACTACTGGTGGACAGGTGGGGTCTTCCAGAAATCGACCTCATGGCGTCCCGGCACAACAACAAGTTGCCGGTGTACGGGTCTCGCACAAGAGACGAAGGGGCGTCTCTGGTGGATGCTCTGTCCGTCCGGTGGATGTTCAGGTTCGCATACCTGTTCCCTCCGGTCTCCCTTCTTCCACGGGTAATCCGGAAATTCAAACAGGAAGGAGGGACGCTCCTGTTGATAGCTCCTGCGTGGCCCAGACGGCACTGGTTCTCAGACCTTCAGGGTCTGTCCGTGGACAGTCCTCTGCGGTTGTCGCTACGACCGGACCTTCTGTCTCAGGGTCCTTGTCTTCACCCGGACCTGACTCGGCTGTCTTTGACGGCGTGGCTATTGAGACGGCCATGCTGAGGTCCCGGGGGTTTTCCAGCTCTGTGGTGCGTACCATGTTACGAGCTCGGAAACCGTCTTCTGCGAGGATATACCATCGCGTGTGGCATACGTTCTTCCAGTGGTGTCGACCGAGAGGTTATGCACCGCGGGAGTTTCGTCTGTCTCGGATTCTCGCCTTCCTGCAAGCGGGACTAGATCATGGGCTTCGCCTTGCTTCTTTGAAGGTACAGGTTTCGGCCCTATCTGTCTGGTTTCACCATAGGATTGCTACAATCCCGGATGTGCGCACCTTTATGCAAGGTGTTCTCCGTATTCAGCCGCCCTTTGTTCCACCTGTGGCGCCTTGGGATTTGGCTGTGGTCCTGAGGGCTCTCCAAGGACCGCCGTTTGAACCACTGGGCTCAGTGGATATTAAATGGCTAACAGCTAAGACTGTTTTCCTTCTGGCCGTTGCTTCGGCCAGACGTGTTTCTGAGTTAGGGGCTCTTTCTTGTAGACCCCCTTTTCTTGGTTTTTCATGGGAACAGGGCAGTGCTCCGCACTCAGCCCGAGTTTCTTCCCAAAGTTGTTTCCCAGTTTCATGTTAACGAGGAAATAGTTGTTCCGGCCTTTAACTCACCGGGTCTTTCCGTGGGTGAGGCCTCTTTGGATGTTGTGCGGGCCTTAAGGACTTATGTTGACCGCACTTCTTCGTTTAGGAAGTCGGACGCTTTGTTTGTCCTCTATGGCTTCTGTAAAAAGGGTTGGCCTGCTTCAAAGCAAACTTTGGCAGCCTGGATCCGTATGGCTATTTCTGAAGCTTATCTTCATGAATGCCTACCGGTCCCTCCTTCTCTGAAGGCTCATTCCACTAGGTCTGTGGGTCCTTCGTGGGCAGCTCGACGTGGTGCCTCGGCAGTTCAGATCTGCAAGGCTGCTACGTGGTCTTCTGTCCATACCTTCGTGAGGTATTACAGGTTTGACACCTTCGCCTCTCAGGATGCTTCCTTCGGGCGGTGGATTCTCCTTTCTGCACAGGAGCGTCCCCACCCTTAAAGGATACTGCTTTGGGACATCCCCAAGGTATCCTGTGGATACCCTATGGACCCTGAAGTAGAAAATATGAGATATGGTAAGAACTTACCCTTGTTATCTCTATTTCTACGAAGTCCATAGGGTTCCACAGGACTCCCGCCCTGTCGCACCTGTGCTGCAGATGGGCTTTGCTCTGGTCACCGGTTTTCCGTCTCCCTCTGGTGAGAATGTGATTCTTGTATGTGTCCAGATCTTTGTTCTCTCTCTTCCTTCTCCTCCTCCGGCCTATGGCTTGGTAACTAACTGAGGTGCCTTGGCCCGGGGGCGGGGTATAGGAGGGGGACCTAGTGCATCCTGGGAGGCTGAAAGCTTAACTCTTTGGTGCCCTGCGACTGACGTCACACCTATACCCCAAGGTATCCTGTGGAACCCTATGGACTTCGTAGAAATAGAGATAACAAGGGTAAGTTCTTACCATATCTCATATTTTTTCCCTCCAAAAAAGGGAAAAATCCGAACTCAACGTGCAAACTCGAACCTATCCGAGCCTGCACATCCCTAGTTTAGACGTCTGTTGTTTAGCATTAGAGTGCCACTGACAATAGCTTCCACAGCAGCAGTGGGCTGATGCCGCATGCTAGAGCCTGATGTTTGCAGCCTGTGCGTGTGCCCGAGCCGCACTGCGCATGCTTGCCGATTGCTACCGGTGGGAGCCGCTGAATGAATTTAGACGCAGAGAGAGGCAATTACAGTGGGCATTTCTGGGTTGTAACGGGAGTGGCTAGACAGATGCGATCATGTCACGGTCAGTGACTGAGTCTTTTTTTTACAGTTGCATTGATGCCGGCGGCCATGTTTGTATACACTGATAAGCCATAATTAAAACCACCTGCCTAATATTGTGCCGCCAAAACAGTTTTTACCCATTGAGGCATGAACTTCACAAAACCACTGAACAGGGGGCGCTTCAAAAGAGTAGAGGGCCCGTGTGCAGCCTCCTTGTGGGCCCTCTCCTCTCTGGCAGCACAGTAGACTCTGGCTTGGTAAGCAGTTTTCCTTGTGATATTTGCTGCTCTGCACCTCCGGCCCGCCAGCAGATGAGGGACTCTTGTTAGTGGCCAGTTGGGACTCCATGGCTCGGACTTGTTTTTCCAGGACATCCCACAGATGCTCTATCGCACAACTTCTCAAACTCGATCCTGAGGACCCCAAACAGAGCATGTTGTCCAGGTCTCCTCACAGAATCACTAGTGAAATAACATCTCCACTTCTATAAACCCACACTTTAGTAAATGTACCCCCATATGTCTTTTAAAGCTGTTCCGTTTGTAAAAATTTAGTTTGGCACCTCCATACAATTTTTCTGTACCCTTGGACAAAGAAAAGGCTTTCATTGTAAGAAGTAACCCTTGAAGTATGAGTGTCAAAAACCATTTAACCTGCAAGTATGTTTTTAAATTGTGGGAGAAAACCTGTACAAGCACGCGGAGAACATATAAACTTCACACAGATTGTGCCTTGGTCAGGAATTGAGCTCGTGACCTCAGCCTTGTGAGACAGCAATGCTGACCACCACGCCATCCATGCCCCCCCCCCCCCAATAAAATGTAAGAAATATGAAATTTTGTCTATTGCAAAGGATACACTTAATGCATAAATACAATCATGGCTAGAGTCACACAGCCTACTATTTACTATTTTTTGTATGATGTTACTAATCTAATTTCTACTTCAGGGTCCATAGGGTATCCACAGGATACCTTGGGTATAGGTGATGACGTCAGGCATCGGGCACCATAGAGTTAAAGCTTTCAGCCTCCCAGGATGCACTAGGGTCTCCCTCCTATACCCCGCCCCCGAGCCAAGGCATCTCAGTTTAGTTTGGTGCCCGGCCGGAGTCGGATGCACCTGTTAGAGGGGGGCCATGAAGAGCCTCTGAAGTTTTCGTCTTTGCAGCTGTGGCTGCACATCTGGAAGTACAGCATGGACAGTCAGTCCTGACGTCCATGCTGTCTTCCCTACACCCCCGCCGGTACCAGAACGCCGGTACCGATCCGGGGATGCTGGTAAGCATCTGGGGTCACAGCTAGCGGTGACCCCAGATGTTTGGGACCATGGCCGGATCCAAGGGGGACTACAAGGTAAGCAGCAGGGTCCCGCGGTGGGACCCTGCTGAACATGGTCCTAAGTCCCCAGGCAGGGGGTTCCCTGGGGACTGGCTGCAGTGCGGAGCCAGGTACTAACCTGCGCTTCCACTACCCCCCTGGAACAGCGGACTGCGGCAGAGCGGTAGCGTTGCGGCGTCCCAGGGGTTAAATGCATGCCAGGGGAGCGCGCCTTCCCTGTCTCACAGCCGGCGCCTCCCCCGCTGCACACAGCCCTCTCTGCTCTAGCTGACTGGTCCTGTGTCAGCGCTCCTCCCCCAGGCCGGCCTCCTCTGCTCCTCGGTGGCCATCTTTGGAAGAAGCATGGTGAGCGCTGCTGGACGCTGACGAACGGTGGCATTGCGGTCTGGGTCCCCCTGCATACCTCTCCTCCGTTGGATTAAGGTCTGTGTATGCAGCGCTGTATCCTACCAGGCTCTGAGTCTGTGTAGTTGAGGATCAGCGCTGATAGTGCAGGAATTGATTTCTTTGCATTGTATGTGACCTATGCTAGCTTCTGCTGCCTGTACTTTCTTTTTCTTCTGTCAGCATTTCACTGTCCCTGATCTTTCTGCTAAAGCCCTTGCGGTGCGGTGCTCGCAGGGTGGTCTCACACTATACTAACGAGTATCAGTGAGAGGGGTCACATACTTACCATTATGTCTGAAAGTGACTTTCCTCTCCAGCTTTTATGTACTACATGCAAGGTACCTATAGCGGAGGGGGACGGTAGCGCGGAGGGGCTATGTCGGAAGTGTTATTCATTGACGCGGCCGATTACGGACACGGCTCCGGTACAGGAGCCGCCCTGGGCTTGTTTCGCCAAAGCGCTTACAACCCTCGTGGGCCAGTTAGCTCCGCAGCCTGCCTTCACTCAGATGGGATTGTCCCCGCAGTCAGTGGTGTCGTCACCCACGCAGGGTTTCCCGAGACAATTGATGGTACCCCACAGTCTCCCTATTTCCCCTCCTCAGGTCTCTCATGAGCCTGCGTGGGTTAATTCGTTAACAAGCTCTGTACAGCATTTGTCAGAAGTGTTGCAAGGGGAGTCTGTGATGCGGCCTCACAAGCGGCCGGTGGCATCTCTGTCTGCTCCTTATGAGGATGACGACGGGACGTCCGATGATGGGGAGATTCTGGATCTTTCTGACCAGGAACCTCCCCGTCCTAAAGAGTCGGACGCTAAGTCTAAGGTTTATATACCTGGCCTTATTCGTGCAGTCCGTACTGCTTTAGTTATTGAGAATGAGGAGCCTCCGGTATCAAAATCCAAATACGCCTTTTTCAAGGATGTTAAGGGAGATGCCACAGTGTTTCCTCTTTCGGGGCAATTAGTGGACCACCTAGAGGGAGCGTGGAAACAGCCAGGCAAACGGTATCAGCCTCAAAGGCGTTTAGCAGTGGCGTATCCGTTTGCGGACAATTATTTTGCCAAGTAGGAATCTCCGCCACAGGTGGACTCCCATGTAACACGCCTGGTCCGAAGTGCCACGTTGCCTATGCCCTCCATGTCCTCCTTAAAGGATGCCACGGACCGTAAGGTGGAAATCTGCCTAAGGTCCGTTTATTCCCTTGCGAGGGGGGCAGCTAGGCCGGCTATGGCCATTTGTTGGGTTGCCAGAGCTATGGTGCGCTGGGCAGATACGTTAGAGGCGTCCTTCGATTCCGACTGTTCGGCTGAACAGACTGAGTTGATAGGCAATCTCAGGGATTTGGCCACTTACATTAATGAAGCGGCTTTGGATATCAGTACCCTGACCTCACGGTTTTCTTCGGCTGCTGTGGCGGCTCGTCGCACGTTATGGTTGCGATCTTGGAAGGCGGACGCTGATTCCAAAAAGGGCCTGGAAGCCTTGCCCTTTAACGGAGAAGTCCTATTTGGTCCAGATCTGGACAAAATTGTGGCCACGCTGGCGGCAGCCAAATCAGCATGTCTCCCGTCTGCTGCAGTACCGTCCAGCTCAGGTACGTCGTCCTTTCGGCCTTACAGGGCCCAGGGTAGGCCTAAAGCACAATCTTTTCCCCGACAGGCTGGCCCCAAAAAATCGTCCAAGCCCCGGAAGCAGGCCTGGAATACCAGGCGTCCAGCTCCTAAGCCAGATAACAAGCCCGCGGCTTGTTATCTCCAAAGTGGGAGGCCGCCTGATGCAGTTCGCTCAGTGTTGGTCGGTCACCACGACGGACACTTGGGTTCTCGAGGTGGTTTCTCATGGTATGCCCTCTCCTTCCGGCATAGACCCCCGTCTCGATTCTTCACCACGGGTCTACCATCAGACCGGAACAAAGCCTTGGAACTGCGGAAAGTTTTGCACACTATGCTCCAGGCTGGAGTTATAGTGCCTGTTCCATTCTCCCAGAAGGGCCAGAGTTTCTATTCCAATCTCTTTTTGGTGCAGAAACTCAATGGGTCTTATCGTCCGATACTCAACCTCAAAGCTCTCAACAAGTCTTTGCGGGTACCGAAGTTTCGGATGGAGACCCTGCGGTCCATCATTCTGGCGCTGGAACCTGGGGACTATATGGTGTCGTTGGACATAGAGGACGCTTACCTGCATGTCCCTATTCTTTTGCGCCATCAACAGTTCCTCAGGTTTGCAATCCGCAACGACCACTTTCAGTTCCGGGCATTGCCTTTTGGCCTGGCGACAGCACCGCGTGTTTTCACCAAGGTGATGGCGGTCATGGCGGCTTTCCTGCGGCTGCAGGGAGTCCGCATGTTACCATACTTGGACGACCTTCTGTTGGTGGCAGGATCTCCAGAGCTCCTTCTGCGCCACTTGGACCTGACCATTGCGTTACTGCAACGGCACGGCTGGTTGATAAACTGGCAGAAGTCCACACTGATCCCGTCTCAGCGGATTCTGCACCTCGGAGCCTTATTGGACTCCGGACAGCAGAGGATCTTTGTGACGGGGGAAAAGATCTCTGCCTTGCAGTCGAGGGTGCGCAGTTGTCTGCAGAGCCGCCGGGTGTCTCTGCACTCGGCGATGAGGTTACTGGGCTGAATGGTGTTGGTATTCGACATGGTGGAATATGCCCAGTTTCACTCCAGACCTCTACAGCACCGGATCCTGTCCAAATGGAATGGACTGCCTCAGTCTCTAAAATCCCAGACGATAGTGCTCACTCCGGAGGTTCGCCTGTCCCTAGCCTGGTGGTTGCAGACGACCCATCTCAACAAGGGTCGTCCGTTCTGGGTGGCGAATTGGGTCCTGTTGACAACGGACGCCAGTCTTCGGGGCTGGGGAGCAGTTTCGGGTCCACACTTGTTCCCGGGCAGGTGGACTCAGGCAGAGGTAGAGCTTCCCATAAACATTTTGGAGCTCCGCGCGGTATTCAATGCTCTCCAGCAGGCACATCTGGTTCTCCGAGGTCACCCAGTGCAGGTCCAGTCGGACAACGCTACCACCGTGGCCTACATAAATCAGCAGGGAGGAACCCGAAGTCGGGCGGCTCTCGTAGAGGTGTCCCGAATCCTGGTATGGGCGGAGCACAATCTCCCGGCCATATCAGCGGTATTCATCCTGGGAGTGCTGAATTGGGAGGCGGACTTTCTCAGTCGCCAGGACGTTCATCCGGGGGAATGGTCCCTGCACCCGGACGTCTTTCAACTGCTGGTGGACAGGTGGGGTCTTCCAGAGATCGACCTCATGGCGTCCCGGCACAACAACAAGTTGCCGGTGTACGGGTCTCGCACAAGAGATGAAAAGGCGTCTCTGGTGGATGCTCTGTCCGTCCAGTGGACATTCCGGTTCGCTTATCTTTTTCCTCCGGTTTCCCTTCCGCAAGTAATCCGGAAATTCAAACAGGAAGGAGGGACGCTCCTGTTGATAGCTCCCGTATGGCCCAGATAGCACTGGTTCTCAGACCTTCGGGGTCTGTCCGTGGACAGTCCTCTGCGGTTGCTGCTGCGACCGAACCTTCTGTCTCAGGGTCCCTGTCTTCATCCGGACCTGACTCGGCTGTCTTTGACGGCGTGGCTGTTGAGACGGCCATGTTAAGGTTCAGGGGTTTCTCCAGCTCTGTAGTGCGAACCATGCTCAGAGCTCGGAAACCGTCTTCCGCGAGAATATACCATCGCGTGTGGCATACGTTCTTCCAGTGGTGTAGACCGAGAGGTTATGCACCTAGGGAATTTCGTCTGTCTAGAGTGCTAGCCTTCCTACAAGCTGGACTGGACCATGGGCTTCGCCTTGCTTCTTTGACGGTGCAGGTTTCTGCCCTGTCTGTCTGGTTCCATCGTAGGATTGCTACAATCCCTGATGTGCGCACGTTTATGCAGGGCATTTTGCGCATTCAGCCACCCTTTATCTCTCCAGGGACCGCCATTTGAACCACTGGGATCAGTGGACCTTAAATGGCTAACAGCTAAGACTGTTTTCCTTCTGGCCATCGCTTCGGCCAGACGTGTTTCTGATTTAGGGGCTCTTTCTTGTAGACCCCCTTTCTTGATTTTTCATGGGAACAGGGCAGTGCTGCGCACTCGTCCTGAATTTTTGCCCAAAGTTGTTTCCTGGTTTCACATTAACGTAGAAATCGTTGTGCCGGCCTTTAACTCACCTGGTCTTTCAGTGGGTGAGGCCACTTTGGATGTGGTGCGGGCCTTAAGAACTTATGTTGACCGCACTTCTTCATTTAGGAAGTCGGACGCCTTGTTTGTCCTCTATGGCTTCCGTAAAAAGGGTTGGCCTGCTTCCAAACAAACTTTGGCAGCTTGGATCCGTATGGCCATTTCAGAAGCTTATCTTCATGAAGGCCTGCCGGTTCCATCCTCTGTGAGGGCTCATTCCACTAAGTCTGTGGGTCCCTCGTGGGCAGCACGACGTGGTGCCTCTGCAGTCCAGATCTGCAAGGCTGCCACGTGGTCCTCTGTCCATACCTTTGTGAGGTATTATGCGTTTGACACCTTTGCCTCTCAGGATGCTTCCTCCGGGCGGCGGATTCTCCTTTCAGCACAGGAGCGTCCCCACCCTTAAAGGATACTGCTTTGGGACATCCCCAAGGTATCCTGTGGATACCCTATGGACCCTGAAGTAGAAAATATGAGATATGGTAAGAACGTACCCTTGTTATCTCTATTTCTACGAAGTCCATAGGGTTCCACAGGACTCCTGCCCTGTCGCACCTGTGCTGCAGATGGGCTTTACTCTGGTCACCGGTTTTTCCGTCTCCCTCTGGTGAGAATGTGATTCTTGTGTGTGTCCAGATCTTTTTTCTCTCTCTTCCTTCTCCTCCTCCGGCCTATGGCTTGGTACGTAACTGATATGCCTTGGCTCGGGGGCGGGGTATAGGAGGGGGACCCTAGTGCATCGTGGGAGGCTAAAAGCTTTAACTCTATGGTGCCCGATGCCTGACGTCATCACCTATACCCAAGGTATCCTGTGGAACCCTATGGACTTCGTATAAATAGAGATAACAAGTAAGTTCTTACCATATCTCATATTTTAAAGAAAAAAAAAACATTAAAAAAACTTTCCTAAAGAAAATTCTATCGATCACTAAAATGTATAAAAAATTTAATGCATTAAGAAAAGAAAAGCTATTTCTGTTTAACCAGCACACTGAGAAGGTTGTGAAACTTGCTAGAAGGCATTACTGCAATGTTTCCCGTCTCCTGTCCTCGGGGAGCCCTAACAGTGCATGTTTTACAGATCTCCCAGTTGGTGCACAGGTGTACTCATTACTGGCTGACACTGACACATTTTAAAAAATCCACAGGTGGAGCTAATTATTGCACTTGTGATATTGAGATCTGTAAAACATGCACCTTTAGGGGACCGTGAGGACTGAAATTGGGAAACACTACATTGCTGCTTTAATATAAATAGCAATCATATAGAGCAAAGGTAATATGTAGGGCCGGTTTTGAAAAATAAAACGTCATCAGGGTACCTTGACCTGCTTCATGTCAGAGGGGCATATTATTTCTATCACACTTTAACCATTGCCAAGTTAGGTATTTTTTTTTTATTTTCCGTGGTTACTTGGTAAACCCACTAGATTGGAGGACAAAGGTGAAGACTCTGACAGGATTTTGTTATAAACGCTCTATAGTTAGGCCTCATACACAGAGGTGCACAATGCAGGTCAACTCTTCCTAGTAAATGTTCTCTGACAATGGAGCCCCAATAATAATATAAACGAGCAGACAAGCACTGAGTGTTCTTTGGAGGCAGTGTTGAAAGTAAATCAGCGTTATCACGCAATACATTATAATGACTGGATTAGCCATTAAGCAAGATAAGCACATGCTTAAGGCATCAACAGAAGGAGGGCACCACAGAAATATTCCATTGCCGGATTTGCCATGAACCATATGGTGCAAAAATTCAAATGGTGCAGCTGAACCAGGTTCCACAAAAAGGGGCTAAATGCAATAATAATAATAATAATAGAGGTTAACGATATACATTATCCTTGGGAATACAACAAAATTAGAATCCGGTAAACTGCCACACGGTCCACTGAGGCTCACATGATTGTTCTGCTCTTGGTCATGTCGGCTGTCCTGTTCAGTCGTCTGCTGAGAGTGAGTGCAGCTGCGCTCAGTACAGTGTTGCCAGATAGTGGGTGTTCTCCAAATTTGGAAGTTATTAAAGACCTTGATGAGACTTTTACAGATAATTTTTGTTTGGAGGGGGGGGGGAGCAAATTATATATGGGGGCACTAAAATCTTATGGGGGGTAGCCACTTAGCGATTTAGCCAAGCGATTTCACGATAATGACATTGTTATCGTGCATTCGCTTGCAAATCGCGCATGCATCGGGCATGTTTTGGTCAGAGGCGACCAGCGATGCGCATGCCCGCTGGTCGCTTCTGACAACCGACATCGCCCGTACATTCAGGTCAACCTGACGATCTCGTCAGGTTCTGCATGTGCAGGAATGAGGGATGTGCTGGGACTGAACGAGTGAACGTTCAGTCTAGGCACATCACTACCTATACAAACGATAGCACGATTGCAATGTCTTATGGAGCGTACACACGGTCAGATTTGTCAGACTTGTCAGATTTGTCAGATGAACGACTGAACGATTAAACGATTTGGACGATTTGACCAAAGTTTTGAACGATTTGAACGATTTTTAACTGCATTAAAATGAATGGAATCGTCCAAGTCTGACTGCAAACCCATCAGATGTCAGATATCGTTATCTGACAAACGGGAACGCGCATCGTTGATCGTCCATCGTTCAGGCATGTCAGATATGAACGATTTTTCATCAGATATGAACGACTGAACGATTTTTAAATCGTTATCGTCCATATCTGAAGAAAAAATCTGATCGTGTGTATGCACCATTAATCGTGCTGTCGTTTGTATATCTGCAAGTGGATACCCCCCATAAGTGCTTAGGGCAGAGGTTCCCAAATGTGGTCCTCAAGCTCCCCAGCAGTTCAGGTTTTAGAGAGATCCATGGCTGAGCACAGGTGACTTAATTAGTACCTTAGTCAATTTGATTTAACTACCTGTGCTCAACCATGGATATCTCTATAGCTGCATACACACACAACAATTTTGTTATGAACGATTTTCTGTCAGATTATCTGTCAGATTTTTTTAAAGTGTAACGATTTTCTTGAACTACAAACAATTTTTGTAACTTCCCTTAATGAAAATCAGTCAGAATGAACTACAAACGGGAACGCACATGAACGATAATCGTTCATCGTTATAACTCAACGATTGAACAATAACGACGTCGTTACAGTTAAATCGTTCAAAAAATCATTACGTGTGTATGCACCTTAAAACATGAGTTGTTGGGGAGTCTTGAGGACAGTGTTTGGGAACTCTGGCTTAGGGCCTCTAATGGTCTTATTCCAGCCATGTACACTATAATAGAGTTTATGGGAGTGCTCATTGAATATATAAGACACTATAATGCCCAGAAGCTGGAAGGTGACAAATGGAAGCTTCGCTAAAGAAAATGAGGATGAGTACAGGTTTTTTTTTTTAGGCTTTCAAAACTGGCAATTTTCCAATGCAGATGTGTGCGAGGCCTTAATGTGGGTAAACACAGTGACCCATATTAGCTTTCCTGAGGGACTTACTTTACAAGGGAGCTGTGTTTCATTTTGTTTCCTAATTCAGTTTGGGCCTTCCACAATTTGGAGTTTAAGGCCTGATGCAGCTGTCTCATTGGCCATAGCCGTGAGCTACATTATGTGCATTGGTTTCTTTTCACTGTGCACAAGGCCTTGACGTCATCATTTACGGTGTGGTGTTATCTGCTCCCAATGGCAGTGATTTCTCAATCTAGCCAAGATGCACCAAGCTTGTTATAAGGCATACATACACTGCAAATCGGACAATTATAATACCTAATAAAGTAAGTGGAATATTAACCAAACATCAAGTGATATGAATGACTGAAATATTCACTGTAACGTGAGCAGTATATATAAAAAAAAAAACACTTAATAAATAAGTATCTGTATTTTACTGAAGTGGTTTCCAAACTTGATTAACTTATAACGGACAAAAAGGTTTATGCAGCAGAAAATTAGGGGTGAGCCACTGCGTAAAGCCAGGTATACACTATGCGATTTTTCAGTCAAACCGACAAACGGCACAAATTTTCTGCCAGTGGGTGTTCCCGATTTTGGCAGAACACACTATACAATTCAAATGAGATCTGCCAGCTAATGGGTCAATAATTTGCAGGTATACATAAAAAATCATAGGAAATATGGTCTAAATAATCGAGAATGCTAAAATACTGTACAATATTTGGACTCTTTGACCAATAGCTTTTGACCAGTCTGACCGATTCGATAATCAAAACTAAAAGCTTCTGGCTGTTTGGCTGAAACGCTCATGTCTACACACTACACCAGAAAACAGGCCGATCACCCGATTATTGGCAAATCGGTAAAATAATTGTAAAGTGTGTACCTAGCTTAAGATTTAGTTTGACAATATCTCTAAAAACCCCATATACTGTAATAGCCAACTGGGGTTAATAATTTGGGAGAAATTTCACAGCATGGTTTTGTCACTAATCACATCAACCAACATTCAAGTTATGGAGCGTACACACGGTCAGATTTGTCAGATGAACGACTGAACGATTAAACGATTTGAAAGATTTGAACGATTTTACCAAAGTTTTGAACGATTGAACGATTTTTGACTGCATTAAAATGAATGGAATCGTCCAAGTCTGACTGCAAACCCATCAGATGTCAGATATCGTTATCTGACAAACGGGAACGCGCATCGTTGATCGTCCGTCGTTCAGGCATGTCAGATATGAACGATTTTCCTTCAGATATGAACGACTGAACGATTTTTAAATCGTTATCGTTCATATCTGAAGGAAAAATCTGATCGTGTGTATGCACCATTAGTAAGCCTGGAGTATCCTGCATTTTGTATGGACATCTCCTCATTCACTTGACATTTTGATAAAGAGAACGTGAGGCAGTGCAGTCACAGCGCTCTCTACTGGGCAGATTAGGTTACACATATGGAGTATACAAGTTATATAAGGTAAGTGAATATTATTATACATATTCCGGTGTTTTGAGCAGGCAAATAAGTTTGCTTCATTCAGATAGGGAGAAATAAAACAGAATTCAGAACAAAATTGCGTTTTAAAATCTCATGTTTGAGTAAGTATATATGTGAAAAATAAAACAAGCATCCTAAATAGCCTTTTGTATGATTTATACTCTTTCGTAAAGGAAGATGCAGCACATATTTGTCCATCCAGGGTTGGAGAGTTTCACAAGGGGAAATCCCTGCTGTCCTGAACTCCCCTCTCCTCTGTCAGGTTCCAGACCGTACACTCAAATGATACATTGCTGCTCTAATGGCATGTCAGTAACCCGATGAATATGGGGGCTTGGCTTGTTTCTATAGAAACTGCACAAAGATTTGCCCACCTGCCAATCAAAAGTAGCAGTTGGGTTAACAGATGTTTTATTTTGTGAAAAAAACATTTATAATAATGCAATCTAAGAAAGTAGTTGTAAATAAAATAACCTACACTTAAGTCATCCATATGGTAATAAAGTAGATAATAAAATGTTTGTTTTTTTACAATTGTATTTGATCTTTTCTAGACCTAATGCCGTTAGCCTGGAGTTTTAGGTGCTGGCTGGTGTGTACGGGGGTCACCTTTATTATTATACACATTACATTATACCGCATTCCCAGGACCTACTCTCCCGCAACTGCCAGGAGCCTCCCGAAAATCGTGTGCGGCTCTCACGGCACCCCGCAAGACTAGGCAAGTCCCCCGGAATGGCAGCATCATAAAGCGGGAGCGGGTCCTCGATGGACCGACCTGGCAGTCCCCTCCCAGAAGGGGCTGCGGAAATGTCGGTAAGTATGTCCCAGGACTGTAGTGTGTTCACTACACTGCATTATATGGCAGATTATGCTGCATGAAGTATTAGATTTATAAAGAGGCTCACACCATACACTGTAGTATCCATATTGTCTTCTGGCTATGTTCGCTCTAATGATTGGCCAAACCTCTGTGGTGGCTAGCTATACCCTCTGTGCCACACCCCTTAAGCAAGAGCCCCTTCCACTGCATACCCCCTAGTGGGCCTTTTATGCCCCCAGTCTGACACATCTCCTCTACAAACCTTATGAAAGTGCACCCATTGTGAACAGACTGTGAAAACAGCTATTGCATGGGCTGAGACAAAAGCCATGCGGCTGTAACCTACATTCACTAAACACCATTTGAAGGCTGCATTCTCACCAGTGACATCTAATTAACTTGGTTATGAATATTTTTTCAGACCAAAAATTGCTTATGTTGCACTCAAAGCTATAAAGAGAACGGATATTTGTGTATAGCATCATTCATAAAGTTTCTTAAGCTGGCCATACACGCTACAATTATCGGAGCGATCCGCCCGATATACGCAGATCGCACCAATTAATTGTAGCGTGTGTGCGGGCGACTGAGGGTTAAATATTGCTCAGTCAGGCATGCCGGATTGTCCAGCACGCCCATCCGATGTGATATTTAACAGGTAAGCTGTCGACCGCATCAGGCTGTGTATGCCCAGCCGCGGCCGAGAGACAGACATTTCCTGTGTTCCTTCCCATGGAAGGAACAGGGAAATGTCTCCTGCCCCGGGGTGGAGCGCAGATGTCGGCTAATACACTGTGAGAAATCTCACAGTGTATGCCGTGGACATTTGCGGCTGTCAGATAAAATGTCTGTTGGTCTGACAGGAATTTTATCTGTCCGTGTTAGCCCCGCTTTAGTTTTGAAGCATAGATCCAGGAACAGACATTTTATTTCCTTCTACAAATATCAGAGTGAGTCTTTAGACAATGTTGCTGCCACCATATCATGCTTTGCAATGATATGTAGCCATCACAAGGTAACCACTTGATGGCTTTTCCATCGATGGTTAGTGTGCATACTTTGCTGTAGACACTCTGGCCCTCATTCAGAGGCAGTCGCAAGAAACGATCGCTCTCTCTGAATGAGGGCGGCCGCTTCATTTTTGAAGTGCGGCCACCCACAGCTTAACGACCGACTAGGTTGATGGTCGCGACGGTGATCACCATCGTGACCATCGTGGCTTGCGACGAGACCCTAAGGTTGTGTCTCGGTAACCGCAAGCCCCAGGGAGCTTTCCGCTCTGATGGAGCAGGAAGCTCCCCACTGACATCACTGATGATGTCAGTGCGGCCGCCCACAAAACGGTAGGCGTTTGTTAAGGAACACCTCCGTTTTTGGAAACCACCCCCCCCCGCCCTCCTACCAAACGGGGCGAGCTGTCGATCAACATCGACAGCCGCCCCTTTGGTAACGAGCTCCGGAGCTTGCGCACGCGCAGTGTGGCCGCTGCGCGTGCGCAGGACTAACCCTCGAGTCGGTTACGAGCGCATCGGCGCTTGTGACCGACTCTGAATGAGGTCCTCTGTCCTTGTATCCATAGTAGAATAGATGTCATTAGCATGCTTGCAGTGCCCTCTAAGCCGCAGCATGATTGACATGGTGAGGCTATTTGGGGGCAGTGACAGGGACCGTTAAAATAAAAAAAAATAATAATAATAAAAAAAAAAGCTTCATCCCTATTTTGTAGGCACGCCGAGGTCATGGTCGGTCTTTCACACAGATTTCCTGTCCCTGGCAGGAGTTCCGGCGGTTTAGGCTTACTCAGATGGCTTCTTGATGGTGATCCCAAGATGCAGCACTCAGATCTGCAATGCCAGCGGTGGGTGTCTTACCTTCAGATGCCTCCTGCAGCAATGCATGGCTGCTGCAACCAAAGACACAGCAATGATGTGAATAACGTACAACTCTGAATCAGGCCCATAGGATGGTAATTGGAGATGAGTGCTCCTCAGATCAGCCTCTACATAAGCACCTTCTTACCAATATGGTGTTACCATACCACAGACAGGGTTATTTCAAAGATCTATTGAAATACAATCTCAGTTCAGCTGGAGTTTTGAGAAACCCATGGAGCTCCAGGATGAAGTGCTCTAGCGCCCAGGGCTCCAGGTACAAGGATAATAAACTCAAATGTAACATGTGCTGGAACCTATTCAATCTAAGCATTACCAAGTCATAATTTGCACAGTGATGAAGAATATAATTCATCTGCAGCAATGAAATATTGTGTTGGCCTGGTGCAGAAGTTTAAGGCCATCCTGATCGTTATTTGATAAATAATGGCTGGTGTATATAACCATGTTGGAACTTCTTATGGCTGGATTATAATCATGTGGGCTCATTATGAAACTAACCCATTGAAAACATACTGGTTCACTAAATCATTTTGAATGAACTGTCTTCAAAGTGTGTGTTTGTTTTATATTGTAAACTAATGGGACAAGGACTGGTGTCCATAAAACTTCCACTGCATAGCATTGTATCTATATATAGTATAACATAAAGGGCCTGATTCAGATACTGATGCAATGGCGATTTTTACACAGATCGAGAGACTGTTAGCCATTGCGCGTGCTTATAAGTCGCACTGCCATTAACTTGCAAGCCTGCACAAGCAGATAACCCAAATCGAAAAATGAGTGACAGGTTGTCAGCGTTTGGGGGAGATGACTGGGTGGCGTTTAAATGCCGTTACATGGCCGTACATAAATTAGCCATTGCAATCTCATATGCAGCATGAGAGCCCTCTGCCTGTCAGGAGAACTGCAGTGTTTACGGCTGGTTAGACCTACCGGAAGGGCAAGATGGCTGCTCGATGTACGCCGATGTTACAGATATTTCCGCAGGTAAGCAACGTCGTACGCAGATGAGAAGGCAGCAGCGGGCATCCCTATGCTCGGGTGACCTTTGGAATAATTAGCATGTCTTTGCAACAGCAATCGCATTAGCGACCATCTCTGGAATTAGGCCCAAATTCCCTGGTAGGGATCTTTCCGTCTGTCTGTTCTGGCTAGCCTCAAGAACCACTGGATGGGTTTTGATGCAGTTTTCACTATGCTATATAGAGCATTTGACGAGGAAGGTTGAGGTGTATGATACATTAATGTATGACAAAAGGGAGCCTAGCAGTGACTATTTTAGCGAAGCCATCCATAAAGAAACTGAGGTCCGAGCGCTTTCTTGGCTAACGCTGCCTAAACCGTTAAAGATATATTGCAACGATGGATTTCATTTTATACCATGTAGAGATTGATACGCATTATCCGGTTTCTACAGACTTTTTTTTTATGTAAGCCATGTTTACTGTTACAAAATTAAGTTTATCCCTTTTTTACAGTTCCTATTTCACTTATATGAAAAATTATTCTTTAATTTCAAACCAGTCCAATTCCCAGTGTGAGTCTGACCCTGTGCTTTATTTATAGTAATGCCAAAGCAGACACTTAACGTGGCTGGAGTTCATCTAAGTGGAGACTGTTCTTCTCATGAACAACTTTACGTGGCCCTTCTGCGCGTCACATGAAAACTAAGGGCCATATTCAATTTGAGGCGTTAAGTCCGGATTTGCGGTAATGTACCGCCGATGACGTCATTATCGCCTGTTTTAGTTTTCCTCCGTATTCAATTTGAAAGATTTTCCGCCTAGGCGTTAAGTCAATGCAATGTAATAGGCGGTAAAGTATCGCCTATGAATGGCAGGCGTTAAAAAGTGCAGAATTGGGGTTTGGGGGGTGCAACATTTCAGGAACCCCCGTGCAGCCTTCAGACAGTCCCCCAAAGGTAATCAGTGTCAAAAATTGACTTTGTACCCCAACTTTTTTTTGCCCCCTTTTTCAAACTTAAAAAATAGCAAACTTTACTCTGGGGGGGTCCCCAAGTATGCCCCGTGTTTTTTTGATTGCAGGTGTTTGCGGCGGGTGGGTTTTTCACTTTTTTTTAAGTCACTTTAAAATATGCTGAACCCCATTTTTAAGTACCCCAAATTTGATGCCCATAGTTGTTTTGCCCAGAAAAAAAAACTTCTAAATGCTCTTCTGCATCACCTTATTCAAAGCCGCATTTATGCACCTGCAGCGGCTATTAGAAACCCCGTCTTCCTTCAGTAGTTAAAAATGGGGGTACCCATAGTGAACCCCCATGTCTACACATCTTTAGGGGGGTCCCTAGAGTATTTCCCAAAAATTCCCATTTTTTTTTAACATGCTAAAAATATTTGTAAAAATTTACAAAAATAATGACATAAGGTGTCGTGTGTCCCCCCCCCCCCCCCCCCCCCCCCACCCAAAGGCCAAACCAGCCCCAGGCTTGCCAGCCAGTGGTGGTTTCTAAAAATACGGGGACCAAAATGTGTAGGGTTCCACCGTATTTTAGAAACCAACACCAGGCTGCAGGGACTAGTGCTGGTTTTAAATATAGGGGGCAAAAAAGACGTGGGGTACCCCCTATATTTAAGACCAGCACCAGACCCAACCGACTGGGGTGTAATGCCACAGCCCGGAGACCCAATCTCCGGGGCTCCAGGTCCAAAGCATTACACCCCAAGTCGGTCAGCGCAAGCCGGTGATCTCGGTCCCCCCCTCTTGCGCTGAAGCCTGGGGCTTATCCACATACCCCTGGAGCGGTGGGTATGGGGGTAATAGGGGGGCCAAATAATGTAACACTATTGTACTTTACAGTGGTACTACAAGTGCCAGCATGCCTGGCAGTCCCAAATTCCAGCTGATGGCACATCCACAGAGCTGGCAGTCCCGAGAGCCAATCAGCAGCCCGCGCTGACTGTAGAGCGGCCGCTGATTGGCTCCGGCTACTGACAGTTCCCACGTGGGCGAGTCACACCACGTGGGAACTCTCAGTAGAAGGAGCTAATCAGCGGCCGCTTTACAGTCAGCGCGGCCGCTGATTAGCTCTTGGGACTGCCAGCTCCGTGGATGTGCCGTCAGCTGGCATTCGGGAGCTATAAGTATGTGTGGCAACACACATACTCATAGCTAGTTCGTGAATTGTGGTCTTTTTTTTTTTGCCAAGTACGTGGATTACTGCGGAGACCAGCGCCAGGATATAGGTATGATTTTTTTTTATTTGCAGGGCCATGTTTTTGGGATATTCTACGTGGAGAAAGGGACAGATTCATCTGGTATAGGTAAGTATGTGTGAATGGGTAGGTGTGTGTAATAAAGTTATACTGTCACGGTGTGTGTGTTTTGTCTTTTTTTGACTAGTGAAATTACAGGTGCCGCATGTCTGCTGGCACTTGTAGTTCCACAAGTGCAAAATGGCAGGCATGCTGGCACTTGTAGTTCCACTGTAAAGTACAATAGTGTTACATTATTTGGCCACCCTATTACCCCCATACCCACCGTTCCAGGGGTATTTGGATGAGCCCCAGGCTTCAGCGTAAGCCTGTGGTGCTCGGGAGAGGGGGGACCCTTTTTTTGGGGGTCCCCGACTCCCCCGAGATCACCGGCTTGCGCTGACAGACTTGGGGTGTAATGCTTTGGACCTGGAGCCCCGGAGATTGGGTCTCCGGGCTGTGGCATTACACCCCAGTCGGTTGGGTCTGGTGCTGGTCTTAAATATAGGGGGTACCCCACGTCTTTTTTGCCCCCTATATTTAAAACCAGCACTAGTCCCTGCAGCCTGGTGTTGGTTTCTAAAATACGGTGGAACCCTACACATTTTGGTCCCCGTATTTTTAGAAACCACCACTGGCTGGCAAGCCTGGGGCTGGTTTTTCTTTTGGGGGGGGGGAACCTTGTGTCATTTTTTTTGTAAGTTTTTACAATTTTTTTTTTAACATGTTAAAAAAAAAAAAAAAACGGGAATTTTCGGGAAATATTCTAGGGACCCTCCTAAAGATGTGTAGACATGGGGGATCACTATGGGTACCCCCATGTTTATCTCCTGAAGGAAGTCGGGGTTTCTAATAGCCGCGGCAGGGAAAAAGACCTGGCAAAGCTATTTAAAAACCCGACTTTCTTTTGCAGGCAAAAACAGGGGTACCCATAGTGATCCCCCATGTCTGGACATCTTTAGGGGGGTCCCAGGCATATTTCCCGAAAATTCCCTTTTTTTTTTGTAAATGGGTCAAGGGTCATTTTTAAAAAACAGGGATCATTTTTTAATTAACTAGAACAAGTGAAATAAAGTTTAGATTTGGGGTTTAGGGGTGCAGGCTTATAAAAATTAGCCTGTACTTTTGGGAGTGCCCCCTTAAAATGAAATGTTGCAAAAAAAAAAAATAAATAAATTTTGGAGTGCCAAAAAAAAATTGTCAAAACAAAAAGCAAAACTAACAAAATTATTACTGGTGGGGTCCCCAAGTATGTGGCAGGTGTTTTTTTTTATTGCGCAGAGTAGCGGCAGGTGTATTTTTGCAGAATTTATAAAATTACCTTTTAGGGACTTAAAAATATGCTAGTACCCATTTTCATGTACCCCAAATTTGATGGTACCACTTTTAAAAGCAAAAATAAAAGCTAAATGCTCTTCTGCATCACTTCTTCAATGTCGGGAATAAAACACCAGCCGCAGCTATTTAAAAACCCTGACTTTCTTCTGCAGGAAAAAACGGAGGTACCCATAGTGATCCCCGAGGTCTGGACATCTTTAAGGGGGTCCTACAATTATTTCCCAAAAATTCCCATTTGTTTTCGCCAATCCAAGTATCGCCAGGTCCCGTTTTCGCCTACTTTCAAACTGAATACGGGGATACGCGGGCACGCGCGCGATACTTTAACGCCTGGAAAACAGGCGAAGCCAGCGTTAAGTCCGGGACGCGTTAAGTTAACGCAGCTCGGCTCAAATTGAATACTGGCCTAAATCTTTTTGTGTTGACGTCAGGAGGAAAAACTACTAAATGACGTCTAAAAGGCAATCTTATATGTCCTTGGTTAAACACAGACTATCGCCGTAAATTCATAATTGCTCCCATGCTAACCCGGGATGAGTTGCTAGTAGTAATGTATATAAATTCCCTGTCTAAAGTCCAATCTGAATTTAGTCTGAAGTCATAAAATCCGAATCAGTGAATATGTGCTTTTTATGCATTCAGCAGGATTTAAATTTTTATTGTGCTCTGTTGACCAATTGTTGCTGCTTTGTGAGTATTTAGTGAATATGAGTAATACAAAAACAAGAGATATGGTAAGAACTTACCTTTGTTATCTCTGTTTCTACGAAGTCCATAGGGTCCACAGGGTTGACCTTGGGGGGTATAGGTTGGGAACCAAATCCGGGCACCACGCAGTTAAAGCTTTTAGCTCCCAGGATGCACTGGGTCCACTCTCCCTATAACCCCACCCCCAAGCCAGAGGCACCTCAGTTTGTAAGTAGCCAAAGGCCGGAGGAGGAGAGAAAAAGAGAGAGAAAACTGGAACACTCAATAACCATACTCACAGAAATGGGAGACGGAAAACCGGTGACCAGCCACACAGCCCATATGAAGCCAGGTGCGTCAGGGCGGGCGCCCTGTGGACTTCGTAGAAACAGAGATAACAAAGGTAAGTTCTTACCATATCTCTTGTTTTCTACTTCAGGGTCCATAGGGGGCCCACAGGGTTGACCTTGGGGATGTCCCAAAGCAGTTCAACCAAGGGTGGGGACGCTCCTGTGCTGAGAGGAGAATCCGTCGCCAAAAAGGAAGCATCCTGAGAGGCAAAGGAAACCAATGCCTAGAACCTTAAAAAGGTGTGGACAGAAGACCACGTGGCCACCTAGTAAGGCAAAACAGCCGAGGCGCCACAGCGAGCCGCACACGAGGGTCACATGGCCCGAGAAAAAACAAGCATCAACAACAGGAAGGCCTACCCATGGGTAGGCCCCTGAGGAAGACCTACGAGGCCATCCAGCCAACATTTGGTTATAGGCCGGCCATCTTTTCCTGTGAAAACCAGAAATCTCAGACCACCAATAAGGAGTCCGATTTCCGTAAGGAACCTGAACGGATCACATAAATCCAAAGAGGCCAGACCACAGTCAATGAGGCCACACCAGCCGAGAGGACTGGGGACAGAATGGCCGTACCATAAGTTCCAGAATAATATGGAACCTGAAAACCACTAAGAAGGAACACAGGGCGAGAGCAACTCACACCCTGACATGATGCCCTCCAGAAGAGGGAGCCACATGAGAACGCTCCCAATTCAGACACTCTCCTGGTTGATATAAACACCCTGAGAGAAAGAGAGAGCCTAAGCAATAGACCATGTAATGGCTATCACAACCAGCGGTTCCATTGACTGTCCCCGGAGGTAACGAAGAACCACTACTTACTCCCAAGGAGTCCCTAGGGAGGACAAATGGAGGCATAATCAAGAAAACACTCCAAAGGATGAACTGGATACCAGAGTGGAGCAATTCCATATCTTAACCATACTGACAGTGTAGAGATCCTCACTGTCAGGAAGACCAGGCCAAGTGTGAAACCCAAGCCAGCCGGAAGGAATGCCAGAATATCTGGAAATCCTGGACACCGGAGGATTGTATCGACAGGTACAATACCATAAGATTTATGGCTGCCACAGTTTGTGGTAGGTCCCAGCAAAAGCTGATCCATGTGCTCTAATCATTCCAACGATGACAAAGCCAGGGAAGCCGTAAGACCACTGTAAGGACACAGTCAAAGACAAACGACCCAGGTCCAAGGCAAAACCAAGGACCCTGAGACAACAGGTCCGGGCAGTGAAGCATCAGGGATGGAGTATCGATGTAGAGACTCCGAAGATCCAAGTACCCCTGACATCTGGGGCAATCAGGAGCCACCAGCAGGAAAGCATCTCCGTCTCGATTGAAAACACTTCCAAAGACCTCGAGGAAGAAGGGAGACCGGAGAACACAGGTACACAAAGTGGAAGGACCACTTCACCGACAAAGAGTCGCTGAAGGTTGCTTCAGAATCCCCAGAGCTGGACTGTAACACCATAGTGTGATAAAGTCAGAAGGCCATGAGGGTCACCTCAGGGGGGCCCCCCCTGCTCACCAGGAGATGAAACCTCTCTTGGGGAAGAGACTAGTCCCCGGGATGCACGTCGTGACGGCTGAGGACTCCCGCTTCCCAATGGAGAGCTCCTGAAATGAACGCTGCCGAGATGGTCGGGAGGAGACCCTCGGACTATGTCCGAATATGTGACATACCTGTCATTGCCACCCAACGAACAGTGTTGCTAAAAAGGAAGCCACTGTCCTGACCCTGTCGGACTGAACCTTTTCAGGTTCACCGGGAAACAAGAGTTATGCCAGAGTAAGTTAATTGACAGGGTGGAATCGACAGACGTCCAACTGCACTGAAAAGGATTCGATCCAGACACTGTCCATAGCAAAGAAAACCCTGGACGAGATGGCCATAGCCACCCGGACAGGGACCGACTTGCCTCCGGAGAGAGCATCATCGTTTGAACAGTTATCCGACAGAAAAAACTTGTTCCATCTGGAGATGAGCCAATTATGGAAGGCCTGGAATGGAACTGAGCCCATTCCACCATGCATCCCAGAGTGTAAAGACATCTGTCGACTGCGCAGACAACCATGTACTCCTAATGGAAGAGTGGAGATTCCGTCTTACGCCAGAAGAATTCTCAGATTCTGAGAATCCAGCAGGGATCCTAGATGAAGAATACCCAGAGAGGGATGCAGGGAGGACTCTTTCCCCGTTGATTAAACGTCTGCACCCTGAAGAAGCCACAGTCATCCTGACCTGGCTGTAAAGTACCCCGGTGATCCCGCTAAGAGCAGGAGGCCGTCCAGGTACAGGAGCATTGGGATATACTGAACAGAAGAACTGTCAGAAAATCCAAAACGCTGGTAAACCCCTGTGGGGCTGAGGACAGTCCCAACAGGCAGAGCCCGAAAAATTGTAAGTGTTGCTGTGATACAGCAAACCTCAGCCCATGCTGAGGAAAGGTCTCTGTAAGTACCCGTAGGCACGCGTCCTGTATATCCAGTGATACCATAAAGTCCCCAGGTTCCAAACATCGTATGATGGAGCATAGGGATTTCCTCCTGAGCCCAGGTAGCTTTAGGAACTGGTTCAGGGAATTGAGACAGAGAATAGGCCAAAGAGGACCATTCAGCCACCGCACCAGAAAGAAAGCAGAACAACCAGTCCCTCACTGAGATAGTGGGGATGGCCTAATTAGCTCCGCTTACCGCAACAACTGCATAGCTTTCTGGATCTGTAAGGCCCTTGTAAAGAGGCCGCCTGAGCAAAGAGGGCATACCCTCCTACCCACGTAGCCGCGGCAACTTGACACTAGTACCGGGCGAACTGAGAAAATCGGTATCTCCCAGTTGTAGGCCTGTCCCGTCAGGCTGAAGAGATATCCGTAGGTTCAGAAGCCGGATCGGCTGGCAGTCCAGGCCTGCTCGGTACTGGATATGTCGGCCCTTGTAGATGCCGACAGTCTACGAAGAAACAGACCTTTAGGCTGACCCAGAGGACAAAAAGACTTAACAGACTTAGTCTGAGGCCTTGTAGTGGGCATAGCTGAAAGCGGTAAACTTGTCGTTAGTAATACTGCCAATGTTACTACAATCTTGTCAAGGTCAGGACCAAACAATATCAACCCTAAAGATGGTATCTGCACCTCTGCATTCCCAGAGCGCAGCCATAGGGTATTACGGAGGATACAGTCGCAGCCGGAACTCTGAAAGTTAGGAGACTGGTATCCAATATAGGCATTTCCACCTATGACAACTGCATATATTACGTGAGCGACCAAATACCTTTGAACCCCCGACGTGTTGGAGGGGAAAAAACGTTACAAATGCATCAACCCAATATGCAATAGTATTAACCAACCATGCTATAGCCATGGTAGGATGGGTAACAACTCCTGAAAGCAAGTATACTGATTTCAGGCAGAGTTACCACCTACGGATCCGAAGAATCCGACCACGCAGGAATGGGAGGCGTAGTAACGTCTGTAATCAGACGAGTAACACGCCCATCCACCCCAGGAGGGGCTCGTGATGACCCTCAGGGAATTTGGGACAGGAGGCCAAACACTGTTGTAACACCTCCTATCTGGCAACAGCCAGAGTCCCGCTATGCGATCCACCCGCTAGTCAGCAACAGGGAACCCGAAGGCACGCAATACTGAGGGTGTATGATACAGGTGCAGGTCAACATTCACTCTAACCAGAATGGACCTGCTACCAGCCCTAAAGCAGGGATAATAATACCTGAAATAGGATTCCCCCCGTGTAAGAGGGAAAGAGCCCCAAACAGTATCCAGTTCACGGCAGAGCCAACTGGGAAGTAACCACAGGGCGTCAACCACGCCAATTAGCGTTTCGTAGAAAACGACATCCACCCAGGGTGGCTGTTGTGGTAATCCCTGCAAGGGGAATGACAGACTATTGTGGCACCAGGGGGAATTCATATACTGCGAAAAACCCCTGCAGGGAGCGGTAGTCTGTGTCACAGGGGAAGAGTGCAAGAAGCTGCGAGATACCCTGAGATGAAAAGGGCAGTATGGTGAAGTAACCCCAAGTGAGGTACAACAATGGGGCCCGCCCGGCGATCCGCAATTGAGAGGATCCCGAGAAAACAAACCGCCCAAGGGGGTCGTGTAAGGGGCCCGGCACCAGATGACGCCACATACAGAACCCTTTATGAGTCAAATCCTCCGCACTAACACCTGCAGCACATGACTTGCAGGATAGTAAAAATGGGTGCAGTATAACGCTCTATCTCCTGGTCAGACATATCTGACCAACCCTCTTGGCGGAAATATTAAGCAGCACTATACTGGTCCTGACTGATGCCAAAAATTAGCTGCAGGGACCCATTTTCAGCGTATGCAACACACAGTTCCATCTAAAATATGGCAACGTGCAGCACGCAACAGTATGTGACAAACCACACAAATATTAACCAGTATATAAATGTGAGGTCTCAGAACCACCCTAAGTACAGCTGTATTAGGGCAGATAAAGAAAAGGGATAGATATACACTGACAGGTGAGAGAATAAAGTACAGACAGTCAGCACTAGCATAAGTCACATACAATGCAGATATATACATATATACATAAACATGTCATATAATATACTGCACTATTACACTGCATTCAACTGCCCAGATTCAGTGTCTGGGAAGGCTACAGCGCTGTGTACACTGACCTGATGGTGAGGTACGCAGGGGGACTGGACCAACTGCCATCCTGAGAGATTTCTGCTGCACCACAGAGATAAAATGGCCGCTGGAGACCTCAGAGGAAGCAGCTCAGCGACGCCAGACTATGGATACTGAAAGGCGCGCTGAGCTGAGGGGAGGAGCCGCTGTAACAGGGAAGGCTGCCTCCCCTGGCCGGCTATTAACCCCCGGGACGCCGGCTCCCTGCACCGATCGTTAAGTCCCTGGTGGTCTAGTGGACACACGGGGTATGGGGGACCCGCCGCCACTGCCGGCGCCTCCGGTCTGTCCCCTGAGACCGGAGGCACAGGACTGCATTTGAAATGCGCGGATCACCGCAAGCGGTGATCCGCGACCTTACCTGCTCCCCGTGGATCCGGCAGCAGTCCTGGGCGCCCGCAGAGTCCGGCTAGTACAGACTCTGGGGTCCCGCTGAGATCCCCAGATCTGTACTGGCATCTCAGCGCCAGCGGGGTGACGGAGCGGCAGCTTAGACGTCCTATGGACAGTCCGACGCTGCCGCTCTGAAGAGTCCAAAGTCCATGGAAAAAACTTTGTCCCTAAAAAAATAAAATAAGCTTAGGGGCTGCTAATCAGCTCCCCCTGCGCTAACGGTGACCCGACTCCGGCCGGGCACCAACTTAAACTGAGGTGCCTCTGGCTTGGGGGTGGGGTTATAGGGAGAGTGGACCCAGTGCATCCTGGGAACTAAAAGCTTTAACTGCGTGGTGCCCGGATTTGGTTCCCAACCTATACCCCCCAAGGTCAACCCTGTGGACCCCCTATGGACCCTGAAGTAGAAAGTGAAAATCCTAAAAGCAAAAAGTTAATTTCATAAATAAAAACTAGCCTTCATTGAACAGATGAACATTACATTAAACATACACTGACTTTATTACATGATAAAAACTTTGAATCTTGTATGTTATATACATTATCTGTGCATCTGTATTTTCTAAAATTACATTTCTTTTCTGCTTTGGACTTCAGTATGAGCAGCCATAAAATAAAAACACAGGAGAGACAATCAAGCACAACGTGCAGTTTTCTTAGTGCTAAACATAATAAAAGAAAAATAATATGGAGTCAAAGGAAAAAAAAAAAAAAAGGGAGAATAAATGTTTTAATTCAGTCTATTAGAGGAAATGTGATTTATCCTCCTGGATGAAAACAGACTCCAGCTACAAGCAACAGCAAATAGACAAATAATAAAACAGAAGAATTTGGGTGACAACTGTTTCACAAGTAGATTAAAATAAAATGACAACATTGTATTTAAATGTCAGTCTGTGCAAACATTGAATAATTTAGCAGTATAGGGAAGATTCTGAATTTAAATTAAATTGTTCTGCCAAATATATGTGCAATGTTTACTATGCTTAAACCAATGCATTTCATCCCTAGCACACATCTCCTCCCAGTAAATATGACCACACAAACTGGCTTATGCGACTGTCAGCTGTTAAACTACAACTCCCAGCATGCCCTACTTTGATAAAGATTCAAATCTGATGTGTGATAAATAATTGAATGCTACAGGAATATTTTTTAAAATGGCGTTGTTTAAAACTATACTGGCCCATATTATAGCACTGTTATTAAATAGTGATAGGTAAGTCTGTCTTGTAGGAAATGGAACTTGGTTACACTGCAATTAGTAATAAAGCATCTGTGCTTCCTTTGGTGTTAACAGTCTAACCAATAGGACAGGCAAAGCATTACCATAAGGTGCAGGTCTCTAAACAACACAAAGACACAAATATACGTATATGAGAAATATTCAACACATTTCATATAGGGAATGTCCTGAACACAACCAATGGCTCTCACATTCATGTAAAATAAGGAGTAGGGGCTAGATGAATATCCCTACAATGTAACAACATATTTTTCATATCAACCCATATTGTCGTTTAATATTTCTATTATAAAATGTCTTTACAGTGTACAGAGTTTATTAGAATTGCTTGATTGATGGTCAACATGGCTAGTCAGCTTGTCAGGCTATAATGAGACGTTTGCTTATTCCAGAAACCAGCCACTGTAATTGTGTTTCATTGGTTTAGATCTTCTAGTTATGTTCTTTAAATAAAAATGGCAACTGAATTCCATGCCAGCACCACTACAAGTTCACAAGTAAATCAGGCATTGTTCATAACAGTGGATCAGTTGACCTCAGAGATAGACAATGTTTCAGTGGGTCGAGGAGTGGACAGAAGAGGAACAGGGGAGGTAGCCTCTATTAAAGCAGGATTGAGGATGATTGGCAGCGACATTGGTGGAACTCCAACTTGTAAAGGGGATGTAAGGGGGTGTAAGATGAGAGGAGACTGTGTTATAGGAGGAAGCATCTCTGTGACCGGGCTTATCCTCAGTGGAGTACAGGAAGGGAGAGACCCATGGACTGGAATTGTAGTTAGGCCTGGGTTTGTAGACTCTGCATCTGAGTGACACACAAAAAGGAACAGTTGTTACCAAGATATTACCACTATGGGGTGAATTCAATTAGCACTGATTATTATTTGGGAGCATAAAACAGGACTTGCTGCATTTTTTTGCCTTTGTGCAATTCAATTTGATCCCGTTTTATTCGCAAAAATGATCAGTTTTCGGGCAAATACACATAGGTCCACGACCTTATCACAGATACTGTGTGTTTTAGCGGCTGCGATCGCGAAAACGAGGCTACTTATCTGGGATTTAAAAAAAAAAAAAAATCCCTAATGACTGCCGGCTTCAGGGCTAAATGAATAGCCCTCAGGGGATCAATTAGCTGCGGTAAATTACCACGGCTAATTAAATTTCCCCCTATGTATTATATATACATATACACTGGTGGCCAAAATTGGAGACACATTTTAAAATTTGAATGTTTATCAACTTAGACTGCTTATAAAAACTGTTTCACTTCACGCAGTGCTATGATTCATTTATCAAATGAAGGAAATTTAATGCTGAATTCAACACAATAAACAGAGGTCAAATATTTGCACTACAAGGGAAGTTATGCCGTGAAAACAACACTTAGGACAGTAACATCATAATTACACAGGGATTTTCACCCTATCAGTATTTCGTTGGGTATCCTTTATTTTTCAAGACAGCAGCACAGCGACGTGATCCAGGATTGTGGTGTTAAGTGAAAATGGTCTTTCGTATGCAGCAATTGCGAGAGAAATTGGTGGGAATGTGACATCAGGAGTACGAAAGTTTTGTTTACGCCATCAGGAAACACAATCTATACATAACAAAGAAGGAAAAGGCCGGAAAAAGTGCAAAACAGCTGTTGATGATAGGAGAGTAAAACGAATTTGCGTCAGGGACAGATGGATGTTATCTGCGGCCATTAGCAGTAAACTGAGTGCAACTAGTGTTTGTCAGTGCAAGAACGGTACGGAGAAGACTAACGGAGGTTGGCCTAAAAGGTAGGATTCCCCGAAAAAAGCCATTGCTGAATAAAAAGCAGCGATAGAAACGAATACAGTGGGCAAAAGAACACATTGCACGGACAGAAGGTCAGTGGAATCAAGTGATATGGAGTGACAAAACTAAGATATCGAGGTACATCCAGATTTTATCCAAGCGACAACAAAGAATCCTACAAGTGTTATGATCTGGGCATGTATGACAGCAGATGCTGTAGGCCGCCTTTATGTCATAGATGGCACACTGAACAGCAGAAAGCACATTGACACCATCCTACAACCAAAACTTCTACCTTCTATCAGGGATCTTTTTCCAGATAATGCCACATTTTTTTTCACAGCAGGATTCAGCTCTCTGCCACACTGCACATATATGCAAAAAGGGGTTCAAGGAGAATGGTGCTGGGATGGCCAGGAAACAGCCCAGACCTGAAACCCATAGAACATTTGTGGTTCTGTTCGAAAAAACTGGTACATCTGAGGCGTCCATCCAATAAAAGACAATTAATTGAGGCTATAATTGTCTCATGGTACCACATAAAAAAAGAAGAGCTCCAAACATTGGTTGGCTCAATGACACATCGCTGTGCTGCTGTCTTGAAAAATAAAGGATACCCAACGAAATACTGATAGCACAGTAACATCGTAAGTACACAGGGATTTTTATCCTAAGTGTTGATTTCACTGCATAACTTCCCTTGTAATGCAAATATTTGACCTCTGTTTATTGTGTTGAATTCAGCATTAAATTTCCTTTCATTTGATAAATGAATCATTGCACTGCGTGAAGTGAAACAGTTTTTATAAGCATTCGAAGTTGAAAAACATTCAAACTTCAAAAAGTGTCCGCAATTTTGGCCACCACTGTATATGTGCTTATACATACAAAATTATTCTGCTCTGAAGTGTACTCCCCCCTGCAGTATGGAAAACACCTGGTATGCCCCAACGGGCTGCCTGTGCGAGGGCGCGCCTCCCGAAGGGACCGCTTCTCTTCAGCCTGGCAAGATGGTGTCCACCAGCCGGGACAGCGCGCCCGCCCGCACCCTCTAAAATAGTGAAGGCTTGCTCTGTCCCTGTACCCAGGCAAGGGAAGGGTGCCATTGGGTAGTGCGCCCTTCCCCCTGTCCCGGATGTAAGTGGCAAGCCGCGCTCCCGCCAGCCTCTGAACTTAGCCTGTGTGCTGCTATAAGGCAGCGCACAGGCACCTTACTAGAAATAAATAATAATAAAAAAAGTTACAAATAAAACAAAATATACTCACTACAAGGGGCTGCAGAGCAGCCCTCCCAAATCGTGCCTCTCTCCTAAGGCACTTATACTACACTGAGGTCATGGGGTGCAGAGGGGAGGTTAGAGTTACAGTTAGAGAGTTAATTAAGTGCCAGCTCCTTGCAGTCCCAACTACAACCCCATGGTCCAGTGTCCCCCAGCATTAATGAAGGAGAAATGTATTTGTGTTTCATATACACCTTATACACACAGCCTGAAGGTTATTTTATAAAATATTTTTAATAATTTTGTGCCTTAAACAAAGTTTGTGTACATTGAACCATCAGAAAGCAAAGGTTTTACTATCTCAGACATGCTAAAAAAAAAAAAGATATCTGTATTTTGGAATATTTGTATATGGGAGGCTCAACCTGTAGGACATATTATTGATCGAGGATAAGCGCAGATATTTTTATTTGATTGGTGACCATTCTTCCTTACCACAGGGTCCTTGCTCAGCTGCTCTCTCAGGGTGCACTGGCTGTTGCACAGGCCGGGACTCCGTGGCAGCAGAAACAAGAGTGGGTGCTGCTAGTGTTTTCTGAGGATGTGGTTCTGTTGCAGCTACATGAGGTGGATCTGAAACAACACCTCTATTATATGTGAGGATGAATGTCACATTAAAGCAAAATGTAACAAAATCAGATGCATCTAGTTACTAGTATCTTGGGAGGAAGGTGGTTTACAAGTATTGCCTAGACCAGTGGTTCCCAAACGGCACCCTAGAGTATTAGCATTGTTTTCACAGCACCCCTGGGCCAAAAGTTTGTTACTGAGAAATTCAGAAAATGATTTTTGTAAATTAGTAAAGTGAAGTAAATTGTTCTTACCTGTCATAGGTTCAGTTATGTGATGGGGACTGGTTTGCGCTTCTGTTTATCCACATATTTACATTACATTGACCATAAATAATTTGATTTGGTGCTGGACAACCAACCTGAGGCACCCCAGGGAAGTGTCCCGAGGCACCCCAGGGTGCCATGGCATACAGTTTGGGAACCACTGGACTAAACAAAAAATGGACATTACACATTTGCTTCCTTCTGCGCCCGCCTGAGCACTAGTCCCTGAAATCATTTACAGTATACAAAATTGCATTAAGTTTCATGGCACTGTGAGCAATGGTAGTTGGGATACTGGAAAGTGACTCATACCCTGTATTACTGTCTGTTTGAAAAGCTCCTCTCTTAGCCGAGGCAGGAAGCAATCTATCCTCTCCCACGTGATCTCCCACAGATCGGAGTATCCAGTCCGTGAGTCTGCGCTGTGGAATATTCCAGCCGTGTCCATTACTAGCAGCATGTTTTTCAAGGATTCAGGTATTGCTTCCATCTGATATGGAAAGGTTTGATAAGTTGAAGAAAAATAATGGAAATGGTTCATAGCAGAATAGAAGAGAAAATGCTCAATCAAGGAAAAACGTTCAGAGAGTAGACGGATTTTCTTTTTACAAATAGAAACATTTTGATTAGTACAATGTTTAAGTGGGAAAAAACCCACAAAAATAAAACAAGTGAAGAGTAAAAAAAACTTCCCCAAACACATTAGCATTGTGCTGCCCATATACACATGGTTGGGATTGCTCAAGTCCTGCCCTCCCAGTGTGAGGGCAGCATACCGTCCATTTACATGACAAGGAATACTGCTAAATGTACACTGTATTCTCCAATTCTTATTCTCCTTCTTGTGCTGCAGAAAGTATGTGTGCTAGAATTTAATTATATACTGTACTTGCCAACCTTCAGAATTTATTCTACCAACCCTCTGGAGTATACACGGCTTTGTCTAATTACATACAACAAACCCTTATTAAATCTCACGCCCTGTTTCTTGATACATATAATGCAGTGCTGATCCACAAGGTCACACCTGATACCTGCATCTGTATCCAGGCACCACCAGATCATACTAAGATGTAGGCAGAGGATATGCCATATTCCCCAGCACAAACACCATCTATAAACTAATCCTGTGCCTAGTGATGTGAGCAGGAATGTTACAGAGCCCTACACATATTGTAGTAGGTGTGTTGCGGTTGGGAATATCTATCGCTATATCCATCTATAAATACACAGACATCTATATTGTCTAAGTCTATCTATCTATAGATCCATACATATACAAACATGCACGCATTTAAACCTAAGAAAGTCTTACCCAATTGTAGGTGTTATATTTTAATTTGACTGCCATAGCTCAACCTTTCATTCAAAAATCCTTAGTTGTGCAAAATGAGTTCAGAAAAAAAAAGTTTATTTGTTGTCAGATATTATAGGGAAGACACAGACACCTTCCAAATCAGTGATTAATGAGCTCAGATTCTATCACTATTACATACATACACTAAGAAGTTACATTTGATAGAACAAAAAAGCATCTGCAGTAACATACCAGTAGGTCACTGGAGCCAGCGTGCATGTACTTGTCCATGAACTCCAGTATGGTCAGCCACAGGGCAGCAAATGTGCTAAGAGACAGAAGAGGAGACAAGTGCTGCAGGAAGACCTAGGGAGAAAGAGGCCAAATACTGATCACCAGGCGGAACAAATAGCTAAACACACACACCCATAGGGGTACTAAAAGTTATGTTCTATCCACATGTATAAAACTACTGTACACAGGCAGATATATTGGAAATGTGACCTGACATATAGGTCACAATGGAGTAATGTATTGCAGTATAGAATAGCAATTACCTGGCATTGCCCTAACAATCACTGACTACAGCAATACTGCATTAGAACCATAACCTAACCATTGGGAGGGGGAGGAGGCATGTCTCTGCTGCTTGGACCTTTTTAGGATCTATTACAAATAAAATACATTTAAAATGCCTAATACGACTATTGTAATATGTCTAGGAATCCAATATTTTAAAAAAGTTACATTTCAGGGGCATATTCAATTAGAAGCGAAAAGTCCTGCACTTTTCGCCGACGTCGCTGGTTTTCCATGCGGAAAAGTATGGCGATCGTCCCGCTTATCCCCGTATTCAATTCCAAATCAGCGAAAAAAGAACCCGGCGAATTCGAAACCAGTGAAAAGTCCTGTCAGATTTGGGGAAATCAGCCTGACACCCCCCAAAAGATGCACTGACATTGGGGATCACTATAGTTACCCCCGAATAGCCCTGCTGAAGGTATTTGGGGTACTTAAATGCTCTCAATAGCTGCTAAATAGCCTCTATGCAGAAGGGGTGAAAAATAGCATTTAGCTGTTTGTTTTGCAAAAAAGTGCAGTTTAAAAAAAAAAAAAAAAAAAACTTTCAAAATCCACCTGCCACAAACTCCTGCAATCTTAAAAACACCTGGGGCATACTTGGGGACCCCCCTGGAGTCTATTTCGCTATTCAGTTTGTCCCCCAACTTTGTTTTTTCCACCCCCAAAATGAAAATACTTTTTTGGGGTGTTAAGTTTGCTTTTAACTTTTTTTTTAAGCACAGTTTACGTTTGGGGGCCTGTCCCAAGGGTGCAGGGTGGTTCCCGCTAGTTTGCATCCCAAAACCCCAATTCTGCACTTTTTTCTGACAGCTTTTATAGGCGAATCTTTTTCGCCTATTCCAATGCATTGACTTGCGAAAAGTCTGTGGAATTAAATACGGGGAAAAGTTTTCGCCTGTTGAAATTACGTCACCGGCGAAACTTTTCTGCATAAACTGACATTTTGCACCTAATTGAATACCCTCCTTAGACTGAAGAAAGAATATGTACACGTCAGATGAAAGACACAGTAGTGTTACACACCTTGGAGAGTAGGGTAGATGCTCTCATCCTTGTCTCCTCCATGCCGCCCACGTCAGCTGGGCTAATATTCTCTAATAACTTAGTTAACAGTGGAAACAGTACCTAATAAAGATAGATGAGGGAATGGAAGATGAGGTTTCATTAAATTAAGGTTATAGGGACTGTAACCCTATGTATTTTTAATTTTCCTCAGTATTTGTCTATTTTAAACATTATAGGACAATTTATTTTTATTATAAGACATCATAAAAGCATACAGCAGAAGTTTCCCAAACTTTGTCCTCAAGGCACCCTAACAGTCCAGGTTTTAAGGCTATCCACTGCTTGACCACAGGTGACTTAATTAGAACCTCAATTTGATTTCCCCACCTGCGCACAACCATGGATATATCTACAACCTGAACTGTTGGGTGGGAACCTCTGGCATACAGTACATGGCGGTGTCAGTTAGATTGCTTGCACAGCTCTCCATTCAGGAGAGGGGTTAGTAATTGTCTTCTCTGCACCACAACAGCTTCAGGGGTGTGACCTAGTGGCAAGGAATATATGTGACATCATTGGTGGAATAGTATAGTAGGAGATATTTGGGACAAGACCAGAACCAAAGAAGACTAAAAATATGGCAGAGAGCAGGCATAGACTATGCAGATACAACCTCATGTCTGCTTGTAGGGGGAACTAAATTAAACCACTATAGACCATTCTCTGTGCTAATCACAACTCAGCACACGCAAGTTACTGTCCCTTTAAAAGCAGATCTATAGAACAGCCACCGGCAGATGACAGCAAATACAGTATGGCTATTCAAAGCATAAAAATATACACATCATACAGAGGTTCTCAGTAGCCGAGAAATAAAATGTGTTCACCTGCTGATAGATATAGATTGTAACATGAATATGCTTTAGTTACTAGGGACTGCTTTCTGGTAAACAGGCCTCTGAACAGATGTTATTACAACAGTGGCTACTACAGGAAGGACATGAAGACTCTCAATCAACTGTGAATATCAAATATTTAAAAAACAGCAGAGAAATGGTCACCTAAAGACTGAAAAATGACTGCACACGCAGGCCAACAGAGGGCCTGATTCAGTACGGATCGCAACTGCGATTGCAATAGAGATTACACACGCAGTCTCACTGAGAAGATATGCTAATTCTCTACGATCGCTATGCCGTCACAGCACAACATGAGAACGCCCACCTTACCTTACACACATCCGTAATACTTAGCAAGATTGCTAGACCATCGGTAACATCGAGTACCATCGCAGCCTCACACACACTTGCACAAGGTCTGACCTTACTCAGGAATTACTAACTTCATCACACGCAGTGCAAGCCCAAACTGTGTATGGCATCGCAGTGGCCAATTTATGCACACCCCTGCAACGGTGTTCAAACGCACTGACACGTGTTTCACCGACCACCCCCGTCACCTCCCCCAAACGACACTTCCTGTCAATCGCTCTGCGATGGGTTTGTGTACTCATTGCGATCGCAGTGAAGTGTTCGCGCATGCGCACTGTGATGCATACGCAGAACACAGCAATCGGCTTAACAACATTTTGAGTCAAACCTGCTGCAATATTTTTTGGTTAAAGCAACTGCATGTTGTGTGTGTGTTGCCAGCTATAGTACATTTCTGGCAGCATAGCTTAGACAGTTCATAAACATGTCAATTTTTAATTGTCTAGGAAACCTTTTACTTACAGCAAATGTATTAACAGTGAATCGGTTATAAAGCATCTATACAAATAATGTTCACAATTTTCCCTTTTCCTATTCACAAATGAAGATATCCTTGGTGTAGTCTACTGCAAGGTGTACCAATAATGTCAGACAGGACAGCAATCAATAAATGACCATTCCCACCTTGTTGAAGCAGGCTTCCCATTCAAGAGCATCCAATGTCTGCAGATCATGTACTAAGAGAGCTCTCTGCAGGTAGGTGAGAGCCTGCATTCTGACCTGTCGCCGAGCATCACAGCACAGCCAGGCAATTCCTGCAATCACATGACAGACATCTGGCTTTCATGACTTCAGTAAAGCAAATTGACAGATTTTGCATTTATCACAACCTTTATATTGGAATGAATTTTAAGATATTTTTTGAAACAAATGCTTTGTTATTTATCACATATGCCAAGATAATTGTTGTATTTGCTAAATTAAATGTAATTAAAGAAGCACAGCAACACTAACTAGTTAAGAATTTCCTGAAATCCCAGTACCACACACTACAGTTATTAGCAAAAATTATTTCACCAAATGTGCAATAAAGATCCTGTTTAAACTTAAAGGCTGCATTACTACATAGGATAATATTATCTAAAGGTCGCCCATCCATCAGAGAGCAGATGCTACATGCAACAGTTTTTTTTCCCCCAGGACTGTGCCGATTCTGTAACACAGAACAGGCAAAATCATTTCGCTAACTAGCATTAAACGGCAATGGGGACGGGTAAGAAGTACTGCTGCTTGGGTTCTTTGACCCCTTCGGTTTTGCTTAGGGCAATAATGAAAAAAAAAAAAAAAGAAGCTAGGGGGAGATGATGGT
This sequence comes from Taudactylus pleione, assembly GCA_031769625.1. Taxonomy (NCBI): domain Eukaryota; kingdom Metazoa; phylum Chordata; class Amphibia; order Anura; family Myobatrachidae; genus Taudactylus; species Taudactylus pleione. Next base: position 34,015,426 of record JAUIMM010000015.1, on the reverse strand, counting down.
TTAGAACAATATTTTTATGGATGGTAATGCAGCTTTATAAAATCGCTTAATCCAGGAGGACTTTAACATCCCGCTCAATGACCCTTCCAACCAGTGGTGGATTTTACCTAGGGGCTGCAGCCCCCCCATCCCCTCTCCCAGTCATCCCCAGTAAAAATCTGCCACCCGCACTGACTGCCCAGCTGTGGCGGTGACTTCCCATTGGAAGTGCTCGCTGGTAATTACAGCCGAACAGTCAGTCCCAGGGGGAGGTATTTTTCCTCCTGAAACCGCCAGTCCAGACGGCAATAGCAGAGAGCGCTTTCCCATAGGAAGCCACTCCCCCAAGTTTCACAACAGACAATGCAGTCCCTAAAAGCCGCCCAGTTGCAAATTTATGCGCAGGATTGCATTCCTGAGCATGCACACAATTACAGACTCCAGGCCAGACAGGAGCCACTACTGCTTCCAACCCTTCAAACATCTCTCCCTACCTCACCTCCCCCTTCTGGTCAGTCACACAAAATTCTGTCCTTGACCTGCTCCTCTTTTCTCTTTACACATATATCAGTGGGCTTAACCATCTATTTGGCCTCCAATACCACCTCTATGCAGACATGCAAAATGTAACTTTCCTACCCTGATCACTCTAGCTCTGTCATTCCTATCCGTCAGCCATCTACCGCTGAATGGCACAATGTTTTCCGAAACTTAATATATCTAAAACTAAAGTAATCCAACTAAAGATGGGTACACATTAGACAACTTGCAAACGATGTAATATCGTCAACGATTTCCCTTGAACTCCCGGACAACTATATAGTGCATACACACTGTGCAATCTTACCAACACCTGACGACAATCTTAAAAATATATCTGCAAAATGTAAATAGTGGGATGTACTATGACACAGATGCATGCACAGATTGGTGAGATCCGTGCCTGCATCTGTGTGTAAAAGTTGTTAAGTGTTAAAAAAAAAAAAAAAAAAAAATTATGTTGTGTCCCCCTAAAAGACCAACCAGCACTGGACTTTTCAGAGCCAGTCCTGGTTGTGTAAATACAGAGGACAAAAGATGTGGGGGGTCACCTGTATTTAGCACAACCAGCACTGGGCTAAGTTAGCCGGCCCTGGTTTTGGAAATACAGGGGACAAAATGAGTAGGGGTCCCCTGTATTTTCCATAACCAGCACTGGACTCTTACTAGCGGGATGTAATGCCACAGACAGAGGAACCATTTTACCAGGTCCCCCGGGCCAAAGCATTACACCTGACTGCTAGTCAGCCCAGGCCGGGGATCTCTGGGGAGAGATCCCCGATAAAGGGACCCCCCCTCTCCAGGGCACCCCAGGCCTGGGCTGATAGCCCAGGGCTATCCCTGGCACACCTGGTTGGTGGGCGCCGGGTTGATTGTGTAAAGTGTTGTGTAAAAGATAGATGCAATTATATTGTCTTTGCTGGAAAGCTACAGGTCTCAGTAAGCCTGCCCCGCATATTAGTACTTGAGAACCACAAGTACCATCATTAAGGGCCCGCTGGAACCTGTAGTTCACAAAAATATTAAAATAACCACACCACACACTGTGAAAGTAGAATTTTATTAAAGCATACATGACTCACCTACAATCGTCCTCTTCTCCATGTAGGCATCCAGAGTTTTCTTAAAAAACAAAAAACCCAAGTCCCGACCCACAAACTTAAGTACCGTTCTCGAAGGATGGTACTTCCCAAATGACAGTTCAGCCCAGGCATTTCTGAGAGAGGTGAGCCTCCGCCTCTCTCAGCCAATGAACGATTCCCACCATTGATTTCAATGGTGAGAATTGCTAGGTCCCTGTATTTCCAAAAATCAGCTGAATACAGGGGTAGGGGACATCTTTTGTCCCCCGTTTTTACACAACCAGGACTGGCTCTGAAAAGTCTTGTGCTGGCTGTGCATTTTGGGGGGGGGGGGACCCCACGTAATTTTAGATTTTATTTCTTTAAAACACTTTAATCTTTTTACAAACAGATGCAAGCACAGATCTCACTGATCTGTGCATGCATCTGTGTCCTTTATTCTTGCTCATGCTAAAATCACCAGCATGTAGCAGGTCTATGGGTGGGAGTGTTGAGGGAATGGCTGTAAAGTGACGGCCGCATCGTCCAGGTAGGAACCACATGTCATAATAAGATGGGAATCGTTAATGAGATTGAGAGATCTTCCAGACCAACGTCACTCTCTGCGCTGCCAACTCAATGTAAAAGCTGCTTGGTGCAGCCCGGGAATAGCAAATTCCCGGGTAGCACCATTCAGACATAAGTCCCGGAAAATTACCCTGTTCAAGTCCCGGGAAATTCTAGTCGATTGAAGGCTCGGCTACTCGGGAACGTGTTCCCGAGTAGGTACCTTTCTGACATACACGGCAACTCGAGAATTTGGCACTTGGGAAGTTGGCTGAGGCAGGCCAAATTCCCAGGATTCTCGGTATGTCTGAAAGGGGTATTAGTTGCCTCCAACCCTCACGTTTTCCCAACAAGTCATGATTTGAGGATTTATCTGTAGAAGCAGGTGGGATAATTACTGACCCAGCAACATAGAATAACTCACCTGTGCATGAATAGAGATATCCACAACACGACATGTTGGTGGTATTTGAGGACTGGAATTGAGAACCCTTGTTGTACACTGTTCTGCTATGTTATTTGCTAATTTTTGGGGGTTTACGATTATCCCACTTTTTCACACTCTTCACCCAGGTTGCAAACTGTAGAATCAGTGGCATTAATGCCGTGATGCTCACACATTGCCGTTTACAATTGAATTGTGCTGATCGTGGGAGCGCACTTGGTGAAAATGACCTGTAAAGTCTATGTTAATGTAACCAGCGACATCCCAGTATGGAACTACTAGCTAATTGAGTACGGCTCTTTAATGCCAAAAATATGAAAACTTATTTACTTGACAATAGTAACAAGACAACCTAAACTATGCTGAAAAAAGCAGCAATTTGATTGGATGGAGTAAGAAGCTATTCTAATGCAAAACCAAGAGTGTAGAAATACAAAACAATGTTTAGGCCTCCTGAGGAGAAATTATGACCCCTAAAGGTGAATACACGGTTCGATTTTTTTGACGACTGAACGATAACGATGTTATCGTTCAGTCGTTTAAAAAAATGGTTCAGTTTCAGGGTCAAAACGATGAACGGCAACTACCAATGCGCGCTCCCGTTTGTAGTTGCCGTTCATCGCCCGAACCTCCTGTCCAACCTGACGATATTGTCAGGTTGAACATGTTTGGGGATGAGGGAGGGAGTCTGGACTGAATGAAATGGTTATTGATTTCGTTCAGTGTTTGTGCTCAGTGTTGTACGCACCTTAACAGAGCACAGCATCAGATTTTTTGCATATTACACAACACATTATGTGCACTTACCAATGTTTTTCATCCATCATCAATTATAAAAGTGGAAACGATGATAGGTTACATATAAGGCCACTCATATACATACAGCCTTACATATATTAAGTTGCTAGGATAGTTGAGATGGCTGTGACCAGGTGGGTAACTAGTCATTTGTGTGCCCCATAGCAAGATACCTAAGGACACCATGTACAGACGTGCCCAATGGCAAAAAAACAAAGCATGGGACAGACAAGGAAGATTACCCACCCCCTCCCTCAGCTGTGGGCCCCATAGCCGCTGCAGCCTTGACTGTGACCCACAAAGCCTACAATCTACACATGGAGAAACCTTCTTTAGAATGCTGTACGCGATCCAGTAAGTGATTGAGAGTAGAATAATTCAGGAATATGGCAACTGTGCTGCTCTATCCCCCATTCCATCAAGTATGCAGGCAGATGGCAAAGTGATAGACATGTCATCCAGTAAAAGGAGTGACAAGCATTCTAAAGAACTTTGCATAAATAGGTGAGCTGTGCTGAGGCGCAATACTTACATAGAAGAAAATGAATAATTACAGAGTCAAAGGAGGTGGGGTTCAACAAGTACGCTTAGGTCCAACACAGTAGGTTCATAGAAAGAGACTATTTTACAGTGTGCATGTAAAAAAAAAAAGGAAAGGCAAAGGAATGAGAATAAATTGTGGCTTCTCAAAAGCCCTGTTAGTAGAGGATGTTCTTTTATCACATACCTCAACTACATTTAATCTCTTGCTAAAATACAAGTGGAGCCAATATTTTAACAAAGAGGAAGTTCACCAGTACTGAGCACTGTTCCTCACCTTGTAGTAAAGGACACCAGCAGTTTGACCACAGAGTCCTTGAGTCGGCTGTGATCTTTTCTCCTGCAGTCTCTAGATGGCGCTGTTCCTCTGCCCAAGAACTGTATATTGTGGCAGCCCGTGTGTGAAGCGTGTGCATCAGATCGAGAAGCTAGAGGTAAACAGAGAGATGTGACGCAATCTACGTGAAGAAGTGAGAAACGAGAGTTTGCAAACATGTAGAAATACATCCTTTGTAGGTGTACATGGATGTTTAATGAGACAGAATGGTATCTACAACAGCAATAAGGCAAACCGCTATTCTAAATTTAACAAGGTCACTTTCCAAACGATATTGTTGCTCAGAAGCGGAATTTACTGGTTTCAAAACTAGAGTGATAAAATGAGCAATATTGTATATATGTGATTGTGCAAATATGACACCCACAATGTCCCACAAGAACACAGGCCGTATCCTCCTCCAAGTACAGGAAGTACATAGAGAGCAGAAACGTAATTCCAGGCAGGAAAACCCACTTACATGCCAGGGATATAGATTTCACCCCAAAACAGCGAGAGAGATGGAAACCAAGTGATGGTATATATAGCGGACAGAAGCCATATCCTTCACCAGAATCAGGCATAGAGGGAAGACGAGCCTCAGAAACACACAAGGCACCACCACTTGGGAGAGAGGTGTCTATTCAGTGCTTCTTGTGTTTAGGAGGCAGATTAAGATCTAATATAACAGATAAAACTGCAGGCAAGAGCCGGTATACATAATTAAAGGAGGAAGTGGAGACTGGTATCACTCTTCCTGTAGCATCATTCCGCAATTCATGGTACCAGTAATGTCACCGTCCACTGCATCTTATAAATTAGTTGATCCATTTTATTTTCAGAATGCTTAGTGGATATGTGAAGATTAACACTTTCATGTTGGGTGGGCCGTTACTTTACGTATGTAATAAATATTGGGTAATTCTTCTTAAGAACACGGTCTTTGGCACTGGATTTCGAGAAACTAGCCAATATAACACGGCATTTGTGCCGTAAGGCCACAGTGCTGCACTTTGTTAACGAGCATCCATGTATTGAAAAAAAGAAATAAATCTGAAAATTTAGTAAATCTGTCTAAGTAACAGATTTAACTGAAAGTGAAATCAATGATACAACTTAAGACGATGGAAAATAGTTGCTGAAGAAATCAAGTAGTCTTCATTTCCCGACAGTAATCCAGTACATATAGGGAGATATGAAGGAGGAGGAAAGGCCTGTCATACTTACGTCATGACTAACCTGTAATGACACAGTGTGGTAGCTGGCCGGCACACTCTCGTCGTCCTCATCGTCACTGTGAGAACGGTACTGGCGCTGGTTAGAGACCCTCGGTCGACGTATTGGGTTTTCCTTCTCCTTGCTTTTCTTCTTGAAACGATTGGCTTTGCTGTCATACTTGTGACTCTTCACTCGTTTCTCTTGAGACTTATACCCTTTAAAATAAACAACACATTTTTGTGACATTTTTCATTCACACACAAAAACTATTTGGATGTTATAAAGTTCTAAAAGGACGTTATTGCAACTTCTGTACTGCAACACGGTGTGGATGTTACAGCTAATCATTATTAACACGGATGGAAAAAGCATGGTAATGTTCAATCTCAGGGTGTATATCTGGCACTAAGATGTGTCCTTGCCTTCCAGCACTGTATGATCTAATGCACAGGTTCTCAAACTCGGTCCTCAGGACCCCAAACAGTGCATGTTTTCCAGGTCTCCTCACAGAATCACAAGTGATATAATTAGCTCCACCTGTGGATCTTTTAAAATATATCAGTGAGTAATGAATACACCTGTATGCTTAATGGGTGACCTGGAAAACGTGACCTGTGTGGGGTCCTGAGGACCGAGTTTGAGAACCTCTGATCTAATGCAAAGGAAGATAATCTAGATCTGAACTTCTCAGTAACACCTGTACAGTGTTCCACCTGCATAGAACTGGTTACAGTGGTGTACTGTACATCATCCTGAACAAGGTGAAATGTCAACTTCTCGGTTTTGTGGTTTGTACTACTTTATCAGGGTTCTACTGAATGGGATTTTAGAACAGCACTGATCTGTAAAGTAGTTGTCTGTGATATACTGTAGGAAGGACAAACGTTATCTCTTCTGTCAAAATAGTTCTCTGGCTTTAGGTTTCTTTATGCAAGAATCTAAACAGGGAAAATGGTTGTGCTGCCCCCGTATATAAACAAAATAAGGCTTTGTTTACGAACCTTTATAAATACAAGCTTACTCTACAAACTGTATTCCTTCCTCCAAATATAGAGCTGCAACGCTTCCAATCCAATGCAATACATACAATAACAAGGCAGCAGCCAATCCATTGTAACACAATGCACATTGTGATAACACTTTATACAAGCATTTTTTCAGAGGGAAGGCATATATAGAAGTACTGTCAGAGAAAGATCACTATAAAGGGATACTTCTACTTAAAGTAATATTACACATGATCCTTACAGAATTGTTTAATTCATCGGAGATTGAAAAGCATTTTGGATAATGCACAAACCCAAGACATTATTACGCAGACTGATATAGATTTGATCAGTAACTAAACGACCACAGAGTCACACCGCAAGATTTATTGGGGCAGATGCATGAAGCTCTGGGAAGTGATAAAGTGTAGAGTGGTAAACGACCAACCTATCAGCTCACAACTGTCATTTTTCAAACACAGCCTGTGACATGTCAGTTAGGAGCTGATTGGTTGGTCATTTATCACTCTGCACTTTATTACTTTCCAGAGCTTCATACATCTGCCCCATTAACTGCAGTTTGGAGGTTGAGAACTATAGCTGCATATGATGTGTTACAGTTTGCAAACCCCTAAAGTGCACGTGTTTTAGGTAATAGCGGATCGTAAAAATGTGATTTGCCTATGTGGAGTGCTTTGTGAGTTTAAATGTGCCCGTTTTGGCAAACCAGATTGGTGCGGGTTTATTATTATTATTATCCTTTATTTATATGGCGCCACAAGTGTTCCGCAGCGCCTTACAAAGTACGCAAACAAATACTTTGATAAGTGACTTACAATACAATATAGGACAAGGACATGGATAATATATAGTCAGGTGCATAAATATTGGGACATTGACAGAATTTCCATATTGTGGCCTCTATTCACCACCATAATGGCTTTGAAATGAAACAAACAAGATGTGCTTTAATTGCAGACTTTCAGATTTAATTTGAGGGTATTTACATCCAAATCAGGTGAACGGTGTAGGAATTACAACGGTTTCTATATGTGCCTCCCACTTTTTAAGGGGCCAAAAGTAATGGGACTATCAACTGAAAAGCTATTTCATGGACAGGTGTGGGCTATTCCCTCATTATTTCATTATCAATTAAGCAGGTAAAGGTCTGGAGTTGATTCTAGGTGTGACATTTGCATTTGGAATCAGTTGTTGTCGACTCTCAATATGAGATCCAAAGAGCTGTCACTATCAGTGAAGCAAGCCATCATTAGGCTGAAAAATCAAAACAAATCCATCAGAGAGATAGCAAAAACATTAGGTGTGGCCAAATCAACTGTTTGGAACATTCTTAAAAAGAAAGAACGCACCGGAGAGCTCAGCAACACCCAAAGACCCGGAAGACCACGGAAAACAACTGTGGTGGATGACAGAAGAATTATTTCCCTGGTGAAGAAAAACCCCTTCACAACAGTTGGCCAAATCAAGAACACTCTCCAGGAGGTAGGTGTATATGTGTCAAAGTCAACAATCAAGAGAAGACTTCACAAGAGTGAATATAGAGGGTTCACCACAAGATGCAAACCATTGGTGAGCCACAAAAACAGGAAGACCAGATTAGAGTTTGCCAAACAACATCTAAAAAAGCCATTACAGTTCTAGAACAACATTCTATGGACAGATGAGACAAAGATCAACTTGTACCAGAGTTATGGGAAGAGAAGAGTATGGAGAAGGAAAGGAACTGCTCATGATCCAAAACATACCACCTCATCAGTGAAGCATGGTGGTGGTAGTGTCATGGCATGGGCATGTATGGCTGCCAATTGAACTGGTTCCCTTGTATTTATTGATGATGTGACTGCAGACAAAAGCATCAGAATGAATTTTGAAGTGTTTCGGGCAATATTATATGCTCATATTCAGTCAAATGCTTCAGAACTCATTGGACGGCGCTTCACAGTGCAGATGGACAATGACCCGAAGCATACTGCAAAAGCAACCAAAGAGTTTTTTAAGGCTAAAGAGTGGACTGTTATGCAATGGCCAAGTCAATCCCCTGACCTGAATCTGATTGAGCATGCATTTCACTTGATGAAGACAAAACTGAAGGGAAAATGCCCCAAGAACAAGCAGGAACTGAAGACATTTGCAGTAGAGGCCTGGCAGAGCATCACCAGGGATGAAACCCAGCGTCTGGTGATGTCTATGCGTTCCAGACTTCGGGCTGTAATTGCCTGCAAAGGATGTACAACAAAGTATTAAAAAGTGAAAGTTAGATTTAGGATTGTTTAGTTTGTCCCATTACTTTTGGCCCCTTTAAAAGTGGGAGGCACATATAGAAACCGTTGTAATTCCTACACCGTTCACCTGATTTGGATGTAATTACCCTCAAATTAAATCTGAAATCTGCAGTTAAAGCACATCTTGTTTGTTTCATTTCAAAGCTATTGTGGTGGTGAATAGAGGCCAAAATATGAAAATTCTGTCAATGTCCCAATATTTATGCACCTGACTGTATATAGCTATATTAGTGACCATACCACCTAGATATGCAACAGAGCGTAAGCAACCAAGTGTTAGGTGCCCTGGTGGGGGGTAAGAAGTAGATGAAAGTAAAGGAGAAGCACAAGAGGGTAGAGGCCCTGCTCGTAAGAGCTTACATTCTAAAGGATGTAATGAATATGTTGACGACAGGATACCGGCCGTCGATAAACAGGCACACCCCCAGGGAGGTTAGGTTATTTTAAATTGAGTAAATTTTTTTATTTTAGTTTTAAGACATAACATACAAGCATATACAGGTTGAGTCTCCCATATCCAAAATGCTTGGGACCAGGGGTATTTTGGATAACAGAATATTCCGTATTTTGGAATAATTGCATACCATAATGAAATGTCTTGGGAATGGGACCCAAATCTAAACACAGAATGCATTTATGTTCTATATACACCTTATACAGGCAGCCTGCAGGTCATTTTATAAATTATTTTTAATAATTTTGTGCATCAAAAAAAGTTTGTGTACATACATGAAATTTATGTTTCATATACACCCTATACCCACAGCCTGAAGGTTATTTTAAACTGTATTTTAATAATTTTGTGCTTTAAACAAAGTTTGTGTACATTGAACCATCAGAAAGCAAAGGTTTCACTTTATCAGTCATGCTAAAAATATTCCGTATTTCGGAATATTTGGATATGGGAGACTCAACCTGTATTACATACAGCTTAACATGTAAATATCTTGTATACATATCATATAGCATCTATATTATCAGACATATACAAAGAGCTAGAGTATAGATCTGTTTCCATTTGTTTGAGCAAATAAAAAACCAGAATATAGATATGTATATAAACATATATTAATCTTAAACATACATACTAACTAATAACAGTTTACAAATGTGATGTACTTAACACACTTAAAAATAGTGTTATTGTTATTATTATTGATATTGCCGCATAATAGATAACTTCACAAAGGAGCATCAATCAGAGACTTACAATGACCTATTAAAGCATAATATGGATCAGGAGCCAACTATGAGTTACTGGGTATCTCATAGAACCTAGATTGAAGCCATTTATTCCATGTCTTCTCAAACTTAAGACTCAGACTTTCGTGAGATATACATATATTTCTCATGCATCACCGTAGAATTAACAAGTGATTTCCACGTCACATATTCAGGTCCCGTAGAAGCCAACCATGATCTAGCTATGCCAACTTTTGCCAATGTGCACAGATTAATAACGTATTGGGTAGTATATTTATCCAAAATATCATAAGGTATTATTCCAAGAACACATGCACTAGGTGTTAGTATAGAAATAGGGACACCAGTAGTGGCCACAGTCTGTAGAACTCTGTTCCAGAATGTACTTATGACGGAACACTCCCAAATCAAATGCCAGAAAGTACCACTAAATAAAGCACACTTAGGACAGATATCGTTTATCCTTCCAGCAAACTTCATGAGCCTAACAGGTGTGAGATAAGTCCTATGCAGAATGAATAACTGTATCTGTTGGAATCTAATTGATGCAGTAGAGCATCTCGGAGACCCCATGGCAAGACTCCATGACTCGTCACTCACAGAACCCACATCAGTTATCCAACATTCCCGAAGATCAGGAAGATCCGAACAATGATGAGCGGACATAAGATAAGAGTATACACTAGATATAATTTTACAGGACCCCGTGGACAACAATAACTTTTTAATAGGAGAGTCTAATATATTTGGTGAAGAGTTCGAGAATTGAGCAGATAGCGCATGTCGCAACTGAAGATATTGGTAAAAGTAGGAGCTAGGCAGACAAAATTCATCCCTCAACTGAGTAAAGGATTTAAGAATACCATTATCATACAATTGTCCCAAAGAGAACAACCCTTTAGAACCACATACTCTATCTGTTTGTAAATAAGACAACTCATCTAATGTTTTGGATTTCCATAATGAAGTGTCTGGGTCTACACCTTCATACTTGACCATTTTTGAAATTAGCCTCCAGATGTAAATTGCTTGATAAAACATAGGAGGATCTTTTTTAGAGTATCCCTCCGCAAGTAGTGCCTGTAGGGGGGAGTGTCCCGGCGAAGCCTGGGAAACCATTACACATATCAAGTCACCCACCGGGCCACCCTGCAGCCATAATCTCAAATGCGCCAACTGAGATGCAAAATAATATAATCTAAAATGGGGGAGAGAGAGTCCCCCCAAATTCCTGGATCTAGTTAGAGTATTCAATTGAATCCTAGGACGCTTGTTCATCCAGGCCAGAGAGGAAATCAAACTGTTTAGTTTTCTAAATATGGATAGTGGTATATAAATAGGAGATTGTTGGAATACATATAGGAATTTAGGCTGCACGATCATTTTTACCAAATTAACTCTACCAGTCAGTGTCAAAGGCAGTTTAACCCAGGTGTGAGATTTCATTCGGAGATATTCCAATAATGGTTGGATATTCAGAGAAATATAATCCTGCAGAGAATTAGTAACCCAGATTCCCAAATACTTAAAGCGGTCTACCCATTGAAGGGGAAGAGGTATATTGGGAGATGCGGGAGGGGACCCCATAAGTGGAAGTATGTGGGATTTCCCCCAATTAATCTTTAGTCCATAGTATATACCGAAGGCTGTAATAACCTGGAGCACCGCCGTCATGGAGAGAGCATAGTCAGCCAAAAACAATAAAAGGTCATCTGCGTATAAGGCCACAGTGTAATTTCTATTGTCTACCTGAAGACCCACTATATCAGGATGGGATCGCAGTACACACGCCAGCGGTTCCATTGCCAAAGCAAATAGGACTGGAGATAAGGGGCAACCCTGTCTCGTTCCCCTAGATAAATGGAAGGAAGGTGAAACATAACCATTTATTGAGATCCGTGCACTAGGGGCCATATATAGCAACTGGACCCATTTAATGAAGCGTGGACCTATCCCGAATGCTCGCATAACTTCCCATAAGAACTGCCATGCTATGGAATCGAAGGCTTTAGCCGCATCCAGTGACACTACAACTGAAGATGATTCATCACCATGGGAGATCTGTAGATGTGTAAATAACCTCCTCAGATTCTCAGAAGTGGATTTCCCGGGCATAAATCCTGTCTGGTCTGGATGAACTATAGTAGCAATAACTCTATTAAGTCGCATAGACAGGAGTTTGGCCAGAATTTTAGCGTCGGTGGATATCAGGGATATCGGTCTATATGACTCTGGAAATAGGGGATCTTTTCCAGGCTTCGGAAGTACCATTATCACCGCCTCAGACATGGAGGCAGGGAAGATCCCTTCCTCAAACAAAGCTTTAAATAGGTCTAATAATATGGGAGCAAAAAATAATGCATGTTTTCTATAAACTTCAAGGGGAATACCATAAATTCCGGGAGCTTTGCCACTCGGAAATGATTTAATAGCTATGTTGATCTCCTCAATAGTGATAGGGGCCTCCAATATGTCCCTGGCCTCATTAGTAAGGATAGGAAGCTTGGCATCATTTACATAATTCCGCAGTTCTGCCTGGCTACATTTTAAATCAGATGAGTAGACATTCTTAAAAAATTTCAGGAACACATCCGCTAATTCAGGGGTTGTATCAACTACCAAGCCATCAGCTGATCTCAACTTAGCAATAGTGTCACTAGGTCTGTCTGAGTTAACCAAGTGCGCTAGATAGCTACCTGACCTGTCACTTTGAAAATATCTGGAATGTGAAGTAAATAATAGTCGACAGCTAGTCCGGTCCTGTAAATGAGTAGTCCATTCTTTTTGAGTATGTAACCAGGATACCCTGGAGGATTCTAGCTTATCCACCAAATATGCCATCTCTAAAGCTCGGCATTTGGTTTCCAATTCAAGTTCCCTTTTCCTATAGAATAGTTTCAGCTCTGCCACCCTCTATCAGTAATCCTCGCATAAAGGCCTTGAATGCATTCCATATCATATCAATGGGATCAGAACCCATGTTATCGGCAAAGTAGCCCTGCCATGCCGCCTCCAGTTCAGACCCCGCCCCCATTTGCAATAACCAGGAGGGATGTAGCTTCCAAAAATGCTGACCCCTATCTATTTTTATATCTAACTGCAAGAATAGCGGGGAATGATCAGATATACCCCTAGCCTTGTACTCTATACCAGAAATGCAGGGCAACAGGTTTCTGGAGACCAGGGCCAAGTCGATTCTGGAAAAAGAATTGTGGGAATGGGAAAAACAGGAATATTGGTGTGTATTTGGATGTTTCTCACGCCAGGGGTCAATCCAGACAATATCCGCCACATAATTTGCCAGCCCTCTACCTGATGGGACGTGACAAGTAGAGGATTCACGCCACCTATCCATAGCAGGATTTAGTACATTTTTGAAGTCACCAAGACACAGAAGCAGCACGCTTCAAAACCTCATATGAGAAGGGTGGAGGAATATATACTGCTAAAATAAATATATTAAATGAATGAATGCTACAATCTAAGAAAACATAACGCCCTCCAGGGTCAATCTTAACGGTATTACAGACAAATGGGACTGTTTTACTTATAAGAATAGACACTCCCCTAGAAGAGGAAGTAAATGGGGAATGAAACGCCCAACCCACCCATGGTCTCTTAAGCGATAAAAGTTTCCCACCCACCAGGTGCGTTTCTTTAAGACAGGTAATCTCTGATCCATAGTGTCGCAATGTCTAAGTACTAAGGAACATTTTATCCTATCATTAATACCCCTCACATTCCAAGTCAATATTTTAGTCATAGATAGGGAAGTAAAAAGAGCTTCAGGATATCCCCCAGCAATCCACTAGAGACATTGTTCAAACTGACAGAACGAATATATATAGTCAATACGGCAATACACTACATCACTTTACCAAACATAAAAATAATATTGAATAAAAATAAAAAAAAGAGGAAATAAATCTCTCCCAAATCCCCGCCACCCTGTACACCAACCCAACCAAGGCATACTTGGATCCCTAAACATTTAACTCTCCCCCCTACAAACTAATAGTAACACAACCCACCCAGCAAAACAATTACTGTAATAGCCAAAACAAGCTGAGAGTAATAGGAGCAATGGATGCTAATGACCACCAAAGAACATGATGGGCTCCCCAGTATAAAAATAATATTAAAGCAACAGTACCATATTCACTTAAACTTAAATGAACTGACAAAGTGATTTTATAGCAAAAGTATATTGAATACTATCCTCCATAAGCGATCATAAATATCCAGTGCCTACATATTGTATATATTGCAATCAATGAATTAACATATTATATCTGAGATCATCGATTCCAACAGCAATATAGATATATATTCACAAAATTATATACTATTCATAATCACTCTGGTTCCAATTGCCGGAGACCAGGTGATCTACGATCCAGCCAAGCCGCCGCCTCTTTTGGGGAAGCAAAGAACTTGGTCTCCCCATCCGCCACCACCCGTAGCTTAGAGGGGAAAAGCATTGCATATGATAGATTTAGTTCACGGAGGCGACGTTTAATAGGGAGAAAGCTTGCTCTGTCCTTTTGTACCTCCACCGCAAAATCTGGAAAAATAGAAGTTTTAACTCCATTCCATTCCAATGGACCTTTAATACGTACTAACTTGAGAATAGTGTCTCAATCTTGGTAATGTAGGAGTCTAGCAATAAATGTGCGTGGAGGAGCACCGGGAGGCAAAGGTCTAGGAGGGACACGGTGTGCCCGCTCCACTGCAAATTGGGCTGAGAAGGAATCTCTGCCATAGAAATCGATGAGCCACTTTTCAAGGAAAGCTTCAGGGGCGGAACCCTCCTCTTCTCAGGAAGCTCCACAGTTCTCACATTATTTCGACGGAGTCTGCCTTCGATATCAGATATTTTGTTCTGCAGAGTAGCCATTTGCATAGTTAGAGAAGCAAATTGTGATTGTAATGGGGTGTGCGAATCCTCTAGATTAGAAATACGGGTTTCTGCCTCTCCGACACGTTCCCGCACCCGTTGTACATCATGTCTTAGTAGAGATAGATCAGACTGAACACTTTCGATTTTGTCAGCTAGTCTAGCTTCGCAGGAGGTGACTGCCTCCAGCACCTGTTGTAGGGTCACCTCCGAAGATGTAGTAGAACCCACTCCAGTGCTAGGTGCAACAGTTGGTTGTCCGGATGTCCCTGGGGGGGCAACGCTCGGAGGTACAGGTGGTGTTGATGAGCGGGCAAAGCGCTCAAGTTTAGCAGCAGCTGCCACACCATGTCCGGACTTTCCCATTATACCACCAGACAATAATGTAATAGCCGGTTTTTCAGTAGCAGTCCACTGCACAATAAACAATATCTTGAAAAGTATGGTATTTGTAATAGGAATGCTATAAAGACTAGGCTGAAAGAGAGATCCAAGAGAGTTCAGTCACAAAAATAGCCAGCTAGGTGTAATTAGTATACTAGATGATGATACGGGCTCACAGAAGTTGCAGGGAGTATGGATCAAGCAGGGCACCACACTCTGAATGCCTCCCCTGGTATAGACAGGAGCAGGGAACAGCCGCCTGTCGGAATCCAGCAATGGCGCCCTGCACAAGCTCCGGCGGCGTCACGTGACCGGGAGGCCCAGTCAAGCACCAGGCCAGCAATAGGCACAGGGGGCAGAGAGCCGAACTCACCGGAGTCTTCTCGACTGCCCAACCACGACGAGAAGGGTCAGTCCGGATGTGGAGGTTACTCCCGGCCAGCACAGCCGCGTCTCAGCGGAAGCGCCAAGCAGCAGCCGGAGCTCTACAGTCCAGCAATGGCAGCGGCAAGGTCCGAACTCTCGGCAACCCCGCCGGGCGCCGTGATCGACCTCGGATCTCAGGACCAGCACAGCAGTATCCCGGGAGGGTAAGTATTCGATGGCGAGCAGTTTTGTCCGGGTAACTGTGTGCAGGATAGATATGCAGGATATAGTACTGGGGAGCCTACAGGACCAGCTGCCTACACCAGATCCGCCGTGGCCACGCCCCCCAAGGGAGGTTAGGTTTAGGCCCCACTGAGGGAGGGTTAGGTCATTTACCATAGGCAAAACTGGGGGGTGGTCCGGGGATGCACAGGATCACCCTTTAGCCCAGTTCCACGATATTCCACGTAGTCAGCGCCTGCAGCATTTCAAATATGGCACCGGTCATGAGCCAATCACAGCTCACAAACGGCAGTCAATCAGGAGCAGCCGCAGCGCTGGAGCTATTTCAAACATGGCGCCGGCCGCTCCGGATTGGCTGCAGTTTTGCGAGCTGTGATTGGCTCGCGGCCGGCTCCATGTTTGCAAGGTCTCCAGCGCTGCACCACTATTTCATGTCAGGCTGCAGACATTGCCTGTGCTCCCAGTGCAGGTGGCTGAAGAGAAAGTGGTGCTAGCATTGCCGGAGACAGCTCAGTGTGTGGCTGGGGAGGGAGTAGGCTCCAGCCAGCCCAGCCCTGCCGCCCCCATCATAGTCCAGGCTTTTTCTGCCCCTATGCCTCCCCCAGGTCCAGCCTTACCCTGCCTACCCTGTGTCCCTCCATTATAGACTAGCCTTCTACGGGCCCCAACGCTGTGTAGTTTGTATATTCTCCCTGTACTTGCGTGAGTTTCCTCCAGTATCCTCCCACACTCCAAAAATATACTGGTAGGTTAATTGGCTCCCAGCAATAATTAACACAAGTGTATATGTGTGTGTGTACATCTGGTATGGAATAGAGATGGTAAGCTCCACTGGGGCAGGCACTGATGTGAATGGGCAAGTGCTGTGGAATATGAATAGAGTGCGTCTCAAAACCACACCCCCTATTTGAGTGACCACACCCTTTTTTGCGGACTGCGCAAAAATTCCCTTTTCTCTAACAGACACCCTGGCCCCTGCAACTTTAGATTATATATACATAATATGCTAACACTGGGACCACCCATTGCCAGATCTCTAGTTTTGCCTATGTACAGAGTTATGGAGCATACACACGGTCAGATTTGTCAGATGAACGATTGAACGATTTTACCAAAGATTTGAACGATTTTTGACTGCATTAAAATGAATGAAATCGTCCAAGTCTGACTGCAAACACATCAGATGTCAGATATCGTTATCTGACCATCGGGAACGCGCATCGTTCAAATCGTTCATCTGACAGATCTGACAGTTATGTCAGATATGTCAGATTTTCCTTCAGATATGAACGATTGTATGCTGGGGCATACAATGTGGGGATCAATGTGTTCTATTTTTTTTCCTGTAACGATTTTTTAAATCGTTATCGTTCAGATCTGAAAAATCTGACTGTGTATGCACCATTACAGTATTACAGATTTAGATACATGCATGAAGTGTATTAGAAATGTGTTGGGCGGTTACAGTGGGTTGGCTAATCAGATGCTAACCCTAACCAACCTCAACCAACCCCTCCCACAGCCTAACCCTAACACCACAGCCCCAGCCCATCAAATACCCTACCACGCTCACTATATGACTCAGATGGTGCCAATTACCCACACCCACCTCGTGTTTTTATACCTCCCCTCTACATCTCCCATGGAGGGGTGAGAAGAGTATTGCCATTATATAAATGACACTTTGTTAACCTTATTATGTAACCATTTACTGCCTATATAAAGCAATAAACATTTTATTCTGGATGTTTGCTGGGCAAAATTTTAACGTTTTTTTTGTTTTTAACTCTGCCACTTGTTTTTATTATTATTTTTATTTCCAACAATTTTGATTTTATTGGTAGAAATATCATAAAAAGGAATACAATAGTCTCTCAAAGAAGTTTGCAAAATCTATACAGTTCCATAGGTACAAATAGCATGAAAAATTACATTCAGTAGTAAATTATAGCATCTTAAAGAGGAAGATTAATAATCACTCATGTGTTCAAGCTGACTAGACATATAAGAACATCTATGAAGCGAACATCTGAGAAAAATCTATTATTATAAGATCCTTCGTTAGAACTGCAACATAATGTACTGTACCACAATTATTACTGACTCTGGCTCCACCTAGTCAGTAAAAACAGAATTACAGCTATAGTTGCCAAACGCAGAATACTAAAGCTGGGTACACATTAGACAATATGCAAACAATGCAATATCGTCAACGAATTCCCTTGAACTCCCGGACAAACAATATAGAGTATACACACTGTGCAAGTTTACTATATAATGTTAACATATCGTCTGGTCGTTCAGTAGAACATACACAATGCAGGATGTGGTAAAAATAGATAACGAGATCCTTAGATTGAGCAGCATGTAGGGCCGACCAAAAAATGCGTCGAACTCACGAGAGCGTGCAATTGTGCGCACGCACTGGACGATTTGAACAATTTGTTGTTCTGATCCATCGGAAATTGTCCAAAACATTGCTTAGTATGTACCCTGTTTAACACTGCATGTAACAGTCTAATAATGGTGAACGCTTCTTACTACAGCTACAGTACCAACCCTTATTTATGCATTTCAAAATTATATCCAAAAGCTACAATTATGGAACTATCCAAACCCACAACAATGTGTGTGCTGAATGCTACATTGACATTTTACTTTAACTCAAGTTGTTTCATACTGAAAGGCACATGTCTGACTCATTGTGACGCACAGTAGTGCCCCTTATAGACAATGCCCATATTAGTAGTGCCCTCTACACATAATTCCCACTGTAGTGGTGCCCCTTATGCAGTGCCCCTTACACATAATGCCCACTGTAGAGGTGCCTCTTATGCAGTGCCCCCAGTAGTGGTGTCCCTTGTGCAGTGCCCCAAGTAGTAGTGTCCCCATTAGTAGTGCCCCTTACACAAAAGGAAACACACAATACTTGCCTTAAGCCCCGCTCCTGCATCCGCTGCCATCCGACTGCTTGGAACTATGGGAGAGACGTCATGACTCCTGCTGTAGGGAAGGTGTCGGGCGCCCGCTGGTAACAAAATCTCAGCGGGCGCCCGGCAAATGGAGTAAACCCTGCTGACCGGTCAGTCTTCTGTGGTTGGCTGGGGAATACAATGTGGGGATCAATGTGTTCTATTTTTTTTCCTGTAAGGGGGCCAATGTAGTTTATTTTTTCTATAAGGTACAAGGTGTTTTATTTTGTTTCTATGAGGTACAATGTGTTTTATTTTGTTTCTATGAGGTACAAGGTTTTATTTTGTTTCTATGAGGTACAATGTGTTTTGTTTCTGTGGGGACCAATGTGTTATTTTTTATTGTGCAATATTTTTTGTCTGCGCACGTATCCGAGTTGCACCGTGCATACATCCCAATGGTGTTCGTACAGAGTTGCAGTGCAGATTTAGACACATGTACAAAGATGTGTATTAGAAATGTGTTGGGCGTTACTGGGTTGGCTAATCAGACACAGATGTAACGTAG
The DNA here is from genome assembly GCA_031769625.1 of Taudactylus pleione. Classification (NCBI taxonomy): domain Eukaryota; kingdom Metazoa; phylum Chordata; class Amphibia; order Anura; family Myobatrachidae; genus Taudactylus; species Taudactylus pleione. The sequence goes on along the minus strand of JAUIMM010000015.1, from coordinate 33,996,100 downwards.
TATGGGAGTGTTATGTATTTACGGGCGTGTTATGATGGGAGGGCCCTAGATACTGCAACACACAGCCAGGCTGCCGCCAGCACTTGTGGAGACATGGCAGATCAGCTGTCACTGTACTGTCACAAAATAGATGCCGTCCAGCATCCCCGGGAGTGCTAGATGCCTTCCCAGATTGATGAATATGAGGGCGTACTCTGAGACCATGTCCATTTTTTGGGCTCAGTTTGGTGGAGTTTAGGTTGGAAGTCAAAAGCAGACGTTCCTACTTCCTAGGAATATTGCTCTTATATATAATTTGAGGCAGCTTTTATGCACACTCTACATATGCCACTTTGTATGGAGAAAGGACTGTTGTAATGATCCTGCAGCAGGTGGTCACTTTATCTTCTCCTATGCTTTTCGGCAAGACACACGCTGGCACGCACACATGTAGAGTGATGAGTGACTCAATTGTAACATCCTATGAATGAATACTTTATACTAAACAGCTAACGGCTGACGTTACACTGGTTCTAGGAGGGCTAGTAACTCCTTATGGTGTTCCCTTGTTTAAAAGTTAAATAAATTAATAAACTGTTTAAACTTCGATGCACAGTATAAATTTGAATAAGTACCAACAACACCATGAGCCCTTATGTGAAGTTCCTATATGAGTTGTCCCTAATATAAAAACTTTACGTAAGGGTTCAATGTGTTGTATGGTACTTATACAAATACATACTATACATCTACATTTTATTAGTTTATCACTAGAACGAGCTGTTTAGCTACTAGAGTATTTCTTGGCCTTGCACTTACTGCAATAATTTATCTAAGGTGTATATAACAATAGTGCACTCTTTCTGATTCCCCCAGACACTGACCACAATTATATCTGCTCCATATATGAATAGCTTGTCTCTGGCTTCCTAGTCAAGCTGAGCTGCACCACTTTCAGGTGGGTCCCTCATGTTACAGGACAGCTCCTACTGCCTAGGGTTGGCCATCGACCACAGATGGCTGATGGTTTTGCCATCAATTGCTGAGATCCAATGGTTCACCGCCATCAATGGCACAGAACCTAGCAATGTTTTTGTTTTCCTTTATGTGCCAGGACACAGAGCTTAGCTCCGCCCCCAAAATGAACAGTGACGCCTTGCCCCCACTCCCTGGCCAGTATTAAAACAGGGAGCCCATTGGTGGATGAAGCCACAGCCGATGATTTCATAGAATCAATGTCAACCGCCAATGGTACAATCAATGGTGATCATCGATGGTTAACATATCGATGGCCATCCCTATTACTGCCTGTATAGTGAAGGAAGCCCTGTAAATGCATGGATCACTCATAGTGCCTGATTCAGAGATGTGCGCTAGTGCCACCACAGCTGCGCATTTGTACGCAGCTACTGTGCGATAATATTCAAATGTTGCAGACGCCAGGTGATATAATGAGGCGTCCACTGGCAGCTTCGCAAATCCCAGCATCTGCGTACAAAGACGCAGCATCGGTTGCATATCCTTCAATTATGGATCTTCACCAGGTGAATGCAGTGGTAGGGGCTCATGCTAAAGGTGTGTAACCAGTCACCCGAGAGGGTGTGGCCAGCCACCACAGGGCCTTGGCTAACCATTAGAGAGTGCATGGTGTGGGCTCCTTTATAAATATAAATAGTTTTTAAAGTAGTAAATACATAATTTGTGATAATGTGCCAGATTGATAACAGCAATCCATTGTAGTGAATATACCATAATCCTGGGAATTCAGTATAATGTAACTTATAAACAAGCTGGAACATGACCCCTAGAGGAGGGAGAGGGGCCCTCAAGCAGTGGGGACACCGGGGATTTCCCCAGTACCCCTGTGGGCCAGTCCGACCCTGCATGCGCAGTTTGCCGATAAACGCTGAACTCCATTAATATCAGCAAAGCGTACCACTCTGACTCATAATCCCTAGTTGGGCTGTAAAATGTTGATGTGTTCTATACTTATTTTACCCGGTGTGTGTGTGTGTGTGTGTGTGTGTGTGTGTGTGTGTGTGTGTGTGTGTGTGTGTGTGTGTGTGTGTGTGTGTGTGTGTGTGTGTGTGTGTGTGTGTGTATATATATATATATATATATATATGTGTGTGTGTGTGTGAGAATGTGAAAATACACACACAAACACATATATATATATATATATATATATACACACACATATACACATACATACATACACACATACATACACACAAATATTGCATGCTTAACATAGAAGCACATTGTGTTTTGTCAGAAGGAGAAAATTGCAGCAACACTTACACACACCTCCGTTTAGACTCGCCTCTACAAAGACGCGAATCGTCTTCACACACAGTTCAAAGTTCTCGGGTGTGACGTGTGCAGCGTCGCGGACAATGAAAGACAGAGACTCCACACTCTTCATGAGAGATTTTGTATCATGTGGTCCAAAGTCCAGACCAATCGTTAAACTGTATTGGTTCACTGGAGTGTTTGAAACTGGCTTGCTCATCACTGCAGCCACTTTAGAAGAGTCTACATCTTCCTTTCCAACCTGTGCAAAAAATAAACACAGAGCATTAGACAATAAAAAGGGTCATGTAACTTGGTATATACTATATAAGTAAACAGCACTACTACAGTGTCCTCCTTTGTGCTATATAAAGTAGCAGTGCTCAGCTCTCTCTGCCTGCGTCACTTATAAATCCTATTGCAGCTTCTGATTACTTTATTATGCTTATTAAATGACATAGGCAATGATAGGAATGGTATACGACTGGGAGAGACTCTATAGGCTAACTTGTAAAAAGTGTTTTAACCTCCAACTAGAAAAACAAAAGAAATACTACAGTTCAAAAAATGATACTAACTATTATTAAAGTCTCAGAGTATATATTCCAACTTGTATATTAAAGGACCTGAATTCATAGTTCTAAAAAGTGGGGAGATTTACTCAAGTCACTATATACCATTATATTATTAACAATATAGTAAATACTTTAGGATTTTATATATTGTGGATATGCTGCCTCAACCAAAACATGCAATCTAAATACTCAAGCTAAATAAAAAGAAATAAGTTGATATAGCAGTGCACTCAGAGACAACTGAAAATAAATCTAAAACATAACTTCTATTATTCCTTGATAAAAAGCGTATACTGTATACTGAGAGATTCAACATTTCAACCAGTTGGTCACTAGAAATGTGAGTTGTTTAATTTCCCGTGTTATGCATCTTTTTTTTGTTTTTGTTTTTAAATTGAGTTTATGAAAATTTTTGTTTCTATTACAAAAAAACAAAACCAAACACAATAATCAAGATCCCCCCACCCCCAATAAAAAAAAAAGAAGCATTTAGTATATACAGCCATTGTCATATAAACCCATGAAAATAGAATCATAATTAAAATATCTGCACAATAATTCTTAACCATCAAAAACAGTAGTAAAATTTCAAGTACCAAAACATTATTGTGCCGCCCCGCCGGGTGCCAATCCATCAGCGTCCGAAGTCCCACTCACTCCAGCAACATAATGGGAAGTAGCAATACATGGGTCCCAAATGTGATCGTATTTGTGAATACAATTTCGCTTAGTATACAAAAATCGTTCAAGCCCCACAACTTCATTCATCAGCCCACACCACTCAGCAAAAGTAGGGCCCCTAAATGCCATCCAAGTGTGGGCAATACAAACCTTTGCCAGGGTCAATGCATTAATTGTGTATTGGCCCGTTAAGTGATTAACCCTATCCAAGAGACCCAAACCAAAAATACACATTTTAGGGAATAAAAGGGGAATTCCTCCTCCTGTTCTAGTGAGACAATTGGTAACTCAGGACCAAAACACTTGGACAACAGAGAATTCCCAGATGAGATGCCAGAACGAGCACTGTGGAGTAGAACATTTAGGACAACTGTCAGAGGCACCAGATCCAAATCTACGCAATAGCCTGTGTAATAAGAAAAACAATCTGTTGAAATCGCACTGCAAAAGTGGCAGACAGAGGGCTGTTCACCATTAAAGACCACTCTTCATCCTCTAATGGACCGAAACCCTCCACCCATTTAAGTCTAAGCGGCGCTAGGGCATCATCTGAGTTAACACTAAGGAGGTAGGAGTAAATTCTGGAAATCAATCTCTTACCACTAGTTACTTGCAACAAGGCCTTAACAGGGCAAATTGGGAAGGGCCAGAAGAAAACTGGATGGCTAGGGCATGTCTAAGCTGTAAATAGCGGAAAAACGTATAGAATTCGGGACCCCAAATTCTGTATTAAGAGTACCAAAGGTTTTCAAAACTCCATCACTATACAAATGTCCAAGGTGAAGACCCCCCTCCTGGACCAAAGAGCTGCCATCAAAAAGGGCTAGTTCTCCAAGAGCGGAAGAATGCCATAAGGACAATTCAGGGTCAATACCCTCCGTCCCCACTAAAGTACGGGCCTGTTTCCACAAAAAAGTATGAGCCTGTGTATCCAGTGGAGCCTCCCCCCTTGGACAACTCATCAAGTAAGAACTTGAAAGGGGAGCATCCTCTAGAAACAGTATGCACCAATAAAGTAGGTATATCCTGGCTCTCCTCACCCAAAACCCATCCCCGCAAATGGACTAACTGAGAAGCCAAATAATAAAGGCGGAAATTTGGCAGTGCCAAGCCACCCAACCCTTTGGGCCTACATAGAGTCTTCAGTTTAATTCGAGATCGTTTATTTGCCCATACTAAAGAAGACAAGCAACTATCAGTCGAAAAATACGAGGAGAAATATAAACAGGGGCCTGCAGAAAAATACAAAAATTTAGGGAGGACTACCATTTTAACCAAATGCACCCGACCTGTAACGGTCAAGGGAAGTTTGTTCTGAACATGCAACTTAGATTTCAAGAAATCAACTTGTGGCTGGACATTAAGTGGGATAAAGATTGTGCGATTTCGCACTTGCCCCTTGGAGCCAGCCGAGAGGTGAGACAGCGCATCAACACTAGTCTGATGCACTGTGAGGTCTGGTAGGGATCGCTGGAAGGGGGAGTTTTCACTCCCCCGCTCCGAAAATGAAAATACATCTTGGTGGTACAGTTTTCTGCTTCACTTCAGTAAAGAGCGCAGTCCAAAAATCAAATAGGGGAGCCACACCAACTGTCGACCCAAACATCGCCGTCCGGGACTCGCTGGCAGTGGATGTGGCTCCCATATTTGAAGTTTGGATTGTCACACACTTAGCACACAGTCACTGCGGACGGACTTTCCGTACTTTCTGTATTTCAATTGTTATGGTCTTTCTGTGTTTAGTAAACAAGTTAGGCAGCTGTAATGCTGCTAATAAATTCTAATCTAGATTCTAATACACTGTCATAGTAAGCACTGCTGTCATTTTTAAATGGACTTCTAATTAAGTGGCAGGACATTTTTAAATTGATTAATCTTATGGTGTCCTTTTATATCTTTGGTAAGAGTTTGGCTAAAGATCCCAGCAATTAATGAGCCGTTATGAACCTCTAATAAAAATGTTACAATCTGTCTTTAGTGAGCAGGGCATTTTATATACATTGCATCAGATGTCTCATACTTTTGCTGGGTTATCTAAATAGCAAAACAGTCTTTCGAGTTGATGTGGTTTAGGTAATGATTACCTACTTTAATTAGTGAGTTAAAACAGATTTGTTTAGGGACAGTTAGTCAAACTATTGATATATATGATGGAGGAAGATTTATCAAAGCTTGGAAAGAGATAAAGTACCAACCAATCATCTCCTAAACACGTTACAAGCTGTGTTTGAAAAAAAAGACAGTTTAGAAGCGGACTGGTTGGTACTTTATCTCTCCCCAAGCTTTGATCAATCTTCCCCCAGATGACCAGATCAAATAAAGAACTTAATAGATTCTGGAGTGTTTGGATAACTCAAACAGTGCTACAAATTCATCAGTTTACCTCATCATTATTTTCTAAAACATCCATTTATAAATTTTAAACAGGATATATACAATATATTTAATAATGAAATAATATCCAATTGACAGAAACCATATGTAAATTATCATATGTTGCTTGGTTCACAGTCACTAGGTAATGAGTCTCAACAGGGCAATGGCAGCACCTTTCTAGATAACATTGATTGCTATGGAAGTGTGTATATTATGGATAGAGCATGTTATAATTTTGGTGTGTCCAGCATTAAAGTATGGCCTAGCCCACTTGCAGTCTTGCTGTAACTGTAAGAATCGCCTTACCGCCCTCTGCTCCATTACCAAAGACCAGGGGTAGGCATCAAGTGGTACTCCAGCTGCTGTGGAACTAAACATCATAGTATGCCCTAACAGCAAAACTGTGACACAGTATGCTGGGATATGTAGTTCCACAGCAGACAGAATGCCACCCGTTGCCTACCCCTGCCATAGACCATGGCCTGGAATCTGCCTGCCAAACCTCCCATTCAATTCTAAGCACGACTAGGCCCAGTGTTGCCTCACTTCTGTCGCTGGGAGCTTGAGTAATAAAAAGTGGGATTCAAGGGGTATTATCTATGTAACCCTCTAAACAAAAACAGTGGCGCAAGGGTTAGCATGCTGCCTCAAAAGGCTGAGGACTGTCCGATTCCCAACAAGGCAATTTCTGTGGGGAATTTGCATATTTTCCCCATGCACAAGGGTGCGCGCGTAGTAGATTGTGATGTGAACTTTTATATAGGCCCCTCTCAATGCTCTGACTGCAGATCTACAAATAATTAGGTCTAAAGTAAACTAATTTCTCATCATAACTGCAACAAAAATGTGCACCTTACAGTAAGTCTCATTTGAGTAGAGTGTGGGAGATTTGCCCATTTGTTCTAGGGAAAAATAAAATGTAAGTTCACTCACCACAAGCCAGCCGCTGTTCACCATATCCACATCTGTGACTGATCGGTGCATCTTAGATTGCTTGCTGTGCTCTGTATATACCTCAGAATCTGATGTGTATCCACGATCTAGGCTCACATCAGTGGAGTGATAGGAGATCTCACTGTCTGACTGTGCACCTAGCAATGGAGATACATGTAGAGAACACACTAAAATATCACATACTAAACGCACATCAGACAATGGAGTTTTTCAGTTTATCACACACCCTCTGCACTGACAATAATTCCATGGATGTGCAATACATACTGGGCAACATTTATGTAAATTGCTGTAAAATAAAATAGATAGACAGTGTTGCTCATAGCAGCAAATAATCTTTAAATTAATTACAGCATAGGTTACAAAATGAAAGCTAATGTCTGATTGGCTGCTATGCACCATAACTTTTACCATGTACACTGTGAAGTAAAATGTTCCCAAAATTAGTCAGACATATATCCCTACCTTCATGTAAATTTTTTATCAAAACTGGAGTTGGTCAGGTGGGGAACCCTGGTCCACTTGACATGTAATGAACCAAATGTAAAGGATTACATTTTATTTGCACAGGCACACCAATTTAAACGGATGGTAAATCACATACTTTTAGTGGCAATAGTTTGGTACAAAGATTAATAATAGATGCCAATTACATCAACTAAAAAACACAAAGTGCATGTACAGTATGTATCTTAGGGGTCTATTTACTAAGCAGTGTTAGGAGACAGAGTGAAAAGGTGCCAGCCAATCAGCTCCCAACTGTCATTTTTCAAACACAACCTGTGAGATGGCAGTTAAGGTGCCGGCCAATCAGCTCCTATCACTTTTCACTCCGTCTCCTAACACTGCTTAGTAAATAGACCCCTTAATCATATATATATATATATATATATATATAATCTATATATTGTGATAGGATCACTGGTAAAGTGGTCTGTGGCAGGTACATTTGTCCCAGATTCCTGTCTTATGTGTTTTAAACCCCCAGGAGAAAGTCTGCAGTGTAGCAGGCTTGAGTTTCGGCTTTTTGAAAAGCCGGTTTGGGACCTGGGGGTTGTGGGTGAGAGGAGAGGGAGGGCTCCACCCACGGCCACTCCAGGTTTTGGTTCTCGCAGCCTGGTAACAGGCTTGTTAGTTTTCTATCTGAGAGTGGCCAATATAAGCCTAGAGTGTCTCACCTGGGAGAGCAGGCAGGGAGTTTGCTCAGAGACACTTGAAAAACCTATTTGTGAGTACTGTGCTGTGCTTTGTTGTTGGCGAGGGCATTAGGCCCTGCCAGGTTCTGGTAGTGAGGGAACTACCTGTGAAGTTAGTGCCCCGACAGGGCTAGGATTTATATTTATGTTTTCTTTATATTTCTGTCATTGTACAATAAAGACTGGCGCTGACCAGCTTGTACTTGCATCCAGACTGGTGTGCTGCTTCCCTGCTGCTGTGTGTGTGTGTGTAAGGAAGGAGTCCTCTACCCAGGAGAGGGACCCCTTATCCTAACTGTGCCACAATATGGTGGAGAATGCAGGCACCCACACACACTGAACTTGCAGCAAGAGGAAAACTTTCCATTTAAAAATTAAAGGGACAGACACCCAATTTGTGAGAGTGGAAATAACACTGTCCTTGGAGTCCCATAGAGGAGGCATCAGCCAATGCTCAGAGAGGCAAGGTTCAGCTTCCAATCCCAACCCCAGGACAAAATGGAGGAAATTATTAAGGCCTTGCTCCAAGCTACAGCAGCTCAGCAGGAAGCTACCAGGGCTCAGCAGGAGACTAACAGACTTCAACAGGTCTCCATTGAGGAAAACAGCCAGGCCATAAAAGAGGTGATACACCACCTGATCGCCCGACCCAGCAATGTTAATACTGGTTTCTCCCACCCCCACTCACTCCGTACGAGCCAGTCACTTCCTCCAAAAGATGACTTCGGGCGATGATGTGGAGGCCTATCTCGCCGCATTTGAAAGAACGGCCGAAAGGGAGAGTTGACCCAAGGAGCAGTGGGCAAGTCTGGTGGCACCTTTTTTGTCTGGGGAGCCACAAAAAGCATATTTCGACTTATGCCTGGCTGATGCCAAGGACTATAAAAAACTAAAACAAGAGATCCTAACTCGCTTGGGAGTCACCACCTTTGTTCGTGCCCAACGGGTCCACCGCTGGCAGTTCCATAAGGACAAGCCTCCACGTTCACAGATGCATGACCTCGTCCATCTGTCCTCAAAATGGCTACAGCCCGAGACGCTGACGGGACCACAGATCGTGGAAAGGGTCGTGATGGACCGGTACCTGCGATCATTACCTGTGACTCTGCGCAAGTGGGTGAGCCATGCAGACCCTAAGTCCGCGGACCAGTTGGTCGAGCTGGTGGAGAGGTACGTGGCGGCTGAGGAGCTGATGAGTATGCCCCACCGAGCCCCGATGGCGCACCGGCGAACTCCCAGAGACACTGGTAAGACTGTTCCAGGGGAGAAGGGTGCTGGGCAGTGGAATGTACCCAAGACTGAGGGTGTAGAACCTGGAGACAGGCCTGCCAGGCCGGGAAGGTTCTTGCCCCGTAAACGACTAGACATTAATATGACTCAGTGTTTCCGATGTGGTGGCTTCGGCCATATTGCCGCTAATTGTGCACTTACAACTGAACCTATGCAATGTGATACTGCTCATGTCTACCGCAGGGGGTCTTTCTTTGCACAGATAGCCTGTACGGCTGACCGGCAGGCTGAGACTGATAAGCACATGTGTATACTCACTGTAGATGGCAACCGAGTAGAGGCACTGTTAGACTCTGGTAGCTTGGTGACACTTATAAAAGCTGAGCTGGTGAACCCCTTGAGGCATACAGGGAAAACTGTTGGTGTGACCTGCATACATGGGGATACTCGATATTATGTTACGGCCGAGGTGAACATCGAGACACCATGTGGCTATGCTATAGTTTCTGTGGGTTTGGTGCATGGTCTGGTGTACGATGCAATATTGGGGAGAGACTTTGCTCACTTCTGGAAGTTGTGGGAAAGCCGTTTTGTTCCAGAGGCGAACAACCCCGATCCATTTGAGAAGGTTGTCGATGTAGTGGAGGAGGGAGTTTCTTCTGAGTCAGAGTTATTCCCTTTTTCTACTATGGTTGGCGAACTAGAGAATGCGGAACGTGACGGTGGCCCGACAACTGATGTGCCTCCCATTGAGGTGGGAAGTGTTGTTGGGCCAGGTGATCGTCTGCCTGATTTAGAGGTCAGAAGAGAGGTCTTTGCTGTGGAGCAGTTGAATGACCCTACTTTGGTAAAAGCCAGGGAGAATGTAAAAGTAGTTGATGGTAAACCCGTAGACCCTGATAGTCCTTTGTCCTATCCCCACATGGCAATGTGTCGGGATTTGTTATATCAGGTGACTAAGAAGGGGGAAGATGTTGTGGAACAACTAATAGTTCCCAAAGCCTACAGAAAAACAGTGTTGGATCTGGCCCATGGTCTTATAACGGCAGACCATCTAGGGGTAGAGAAAACCAGTATCATGCTCCCAGGCCACATTTTAAGGGTCCACTAGTTCCATTGCCTATCATAGAGGTGCCGTTTGAAAGAATAGCGATGGATTTGGTTGGACCCTTAATGAAGTCTGCCAGGGGACACCAGTATATTCTGGTCATAATGGCTTACGCTACCAGGTACCCGGAAGCGATCCCGTTGCGCAATACGTCAACCAAGACCATTGCCAGAGAGCTAGTTCATGTCTTTAGCAGGCTGGGTATACCTAAGGAGATACTAACTGACCAGGGTACACAGTTTATGTCCAAAGTCATGAAAGAGTTATGCCGCCTGTTCAAAAATCGAACAGTTAAGAACTTCGGTTCATCACCCCCAAACCGATGGGCTGGTCGAGAGGTTTAACAAGACGTTAAAACACATGCTTAGGAAAGTGGTCGACAAGGATGGTAGGGATTGGGATTACTTATTGCCGTATTTATTGTTGGCCATAAGAGAGGTTCCCCAGTCCTCCACCGGGTTTTCACCCTTCGACTTGTTGTATGGGAGACACCCAAGGGGGTTACTAGACATTGCCAAAGAGACATGGGAGGGGCAGTCTAGTCCTTACAAAACGGTGATTGAGTATGTTTCTCAAATGCAGGAGAGAATTGCTGCAGTAGTGCCGATAGTGAGAGAGCACCTGGAACAGGCTCAACAGGCACAGCAGAGGGTATACAACCGCAATGCTCGGTTACGCAGCGTTGCTCCTGGGGACAGTGTGTTAGTATTGGTTCCCACTGTGGAAAATAAACTTTTGGCTAAATGGCAAGGGCCCTTTGAAATCTTAGAAAGAGTGGGGCAGGTCAATTACAAAGTTTACCAGCCGGGAAAAAGAAAGCCGGAACAGATATACCATATAAATCTGTTAAAGCCCTGGAAAGATAGAACGGTACTGTCGGCCGTCCGAGACCCTCCAGTAAGTCCAGGGCCCTTAGTTCCCGAAGTGACAGTGGCAAAAACCCTGTCGGCAATTCAACAACAAGAGGTCAAGGAGTTTCTGATTAGAAATAGGGTGCTGTTCTCTGACGTACCTGGGAAAACCTCGGTCATTAAACATGACATCATCACTGACCCAGGGGTTAAAGTTAATCTAAATCCCTATAGGTTACCAGAAGCACAAAGAGAATCGGTGTCGAAAGAAATTAAAAATATGCTAGTTAGGGGTTATTGAAGAATCACATAGTGAATGGTCAAGTCCCATTGTGTTGATTCCAAAGCCCGACGGGAGTATGCGTTTCTGCAATGACTTCCGAAAGTTGAACAGTTTCAAAATTCGATGCCTACCCGATGCCAAGAGTGGATGAACTGATTGAGAGACTAGGGACGGCAAGGTATTTAACCACTCTTGACCTAACCAAAGGGTATTGGCAAGTACCGTTAACCGAGAGCGCCAAACAAAAGACAGCTTTTTCAGCGCCAGAGGGCTTGTTTCAGTACAAGATGTTGCCCTTCGGGCTACATGGGGCACCTGCTACCTTCCAAAGAATGATGGACAGGATTCTAAGGCCCCATAGACGGTATGCGGCTGCTTATCTGGATGACGTGGTCGTTCATAGTCCTGATTGGCAGTCTCACTTACCCAGGGTACAAGCAGTGTTGGACTCCATCTATAAGGCAGGTTTGACAGCCAACCCAAAAAAAGTGTTGTCTAGGCATGGAGGAAGTAAAATATCTGGGATACACCATTGGCAGAGGCCTGATAAAGCCTCAGCTCACTAAAGTTGATGCCATACAAAACTGGCCACGGCCTCTGAATAAGAAGCAGGTGAGAGCCTTCTTGGGAATTACAGGGTACTCTACAGGAGGTTTATACCCAACTTTGCCACCATGGCAGTCCCACTGACTGACCTGACCAAAGGCAAAGAAAAAGTCATGGTAGAATGGAGTCCTGAGGCAGAGAAAGCTTTTCAGGAGTTGAAAGTAGCGTTGTGTTCCCAACCAGTCCTGATGACTCCTAATTTTGAAAGGGAATTCATAGTACAAACCGATGCATCAGAAGTAGGTGTAGGAGCGGTCCTGTCCCAGAACAAGGAGGGTGAGGAACACCCTATTTTCTATCTTAGCAGAAAGTTGAATGTACATGAGAGAAACTATGCCACAGTGGAGAAGGAGGCGTTGGCCATAAAGTGGGCGTTAGAGGCTCTCAGGTACTACTTGGCCGGAAGAAAGTTCAAATTGATCACTGACCATGCCCCTCTGAAGTGGATGTCTGAAAATAAGGACAGTAATGCGAGAATTACAAGATGGTTCTTGGCGTTACAAACTTTTAAATTTTCAGTGGAACACAGGCTAGGAAGCCAGCTGGCCAATGCTGACGCGTTGTCACGCGTTCATTGTTTGGGGGCTTCAGTTGTTCCGCCCCACAGGTCGAAACAAAGGGGGGGGATATGTGATAGGATCACTGGTAAAGTGGTCTGTGAAAGGTACATTTGTCCCAGATTCCTGTCTTTTGTGTTTTAAACCCCCAGGAGAAAGTCTGCAGTGTAGCAGGCTTGAGTTTCGGCTTTTTGAAAAGCCGGTTTGGGACCTGGGGGTTGTGGGTGAGAGGAGAGGGAGGGCTCCACCCACGGCCACTCCAGGTTTTGGTTCTCGCAGCCTGGTAACAGGCTTGTTAGTTTTCTACCTGAGAGTGGCCAATATAAGCCTAGTGTGTTTAGGGCTGAGTGTCTCACCTGGGAGAGCAGGCAGGGAGTTTGCTCAGAGACACTTGAAAAACCTATTTGTGAGTACTGTGCTGTGCTTTGTTGCTGGCGAGGGCATTAGGCCCTGCCAGGTTCTGGTAGTGAGGGAACTACCTGTGAAGTTAATGCCCCGACAGGGCTAGGATTTATATTTATGTTTTCTTTATATTTCTGTCATTGTACAATAAAGACTGGCGCCGACCAGCTTGTACTTGCATCCAGACTGGTGTGCTGCTTCCCTGCTGCTGTGTGTGTGTGTGTGTAAGGAAGGAGTCCTCTACCCAGGAGAGGGACCCCTTAACCTAACTGTCACAATATACACACACACATATACATATACACACACACACGGGTTCCACAGAGCTGTACATAGGCATAGAACAAAGATTACAATTTAGACAGATACAGACTGGTCTGCAAATAATTACAACCAGCTAACTACATCAAAACAATGAAGTTCCTGCTTAAGAGTTTACATTTTCAAAGATATAGGGGCAGATGTATTATTAAAGGAACATACCCTGCCCGCTAAAGTTGCATTAGTAACCTATGCTATGTCATGCTTCCAAGCTGGCCCCAAAGCGCATGTATAAGATCTCGTAAAAGGAGAACTCAATCGCATACAGACAGCGTATGCACAAGGACACACGCTGGGCTCACTACAAAACTAGCTTCATTTTAAACACTTTCTCATTGTCAACTTCATGATCTACAAGCAAGCTGGGAGATTATCACCTACAAATCAATCCTCATACACAGTGATGTGTAGGTAGGCCAATGGTCCAACATGAAATCCCAGAGATCAGTTCTATAGGAACCTTATTTTATGTGAAATGCAGTAAGTAACAACGCATTTTGATTTGGCACAGCTGTAAACATGGAAGCAATTTAAGTCTATGAATCAAGAGAGGCATTATTATTACTGGATTTTGTGTGTTAGGTTATGTACACACAGTTGGTTTTGGTGACTAGTCACCCCCCATTATCACTGGGCTTGATGAAGGTGAGATCAGAAAGATAGAAGTACTCAACATCACTGAAGTGTGTACATTATTTATAACACAGTGAGTGGAATTCAATTGATTCCTGCCCCCATCGCGCCCGACGGAGCTATTCAATTCTTGCTCCTGTCGGGCACGATCAGCTGCCAGCGCTACATTTCAGCTCGCAGCCCCAGGAGGTGAGAGCTGAAATGTGCGAAAAGTGACATGTTTGGGCGCCCAAACATCACTTTTCGCGATTGCGCCCAGCACTTTGGTCGGGTTTAGCTGCTTTACGCGGCTAAACCCGACAACTTTGGGCGCGATCAGCACGAAATTCTGGAACAATTGCATAGCGGCCCGCGAACTCCTGTCACTTTAGACAGGAGATGCAGGCCGTAAAAACAATTGAATTCCGCCCAGTGAATGAAGAAAGGTATAGCAAGGCACTTTTAATAAGGGCTTGACAATGGTTGTGGCCAGGTCGCCATGGTGACGTGTAAATAAAGACATTTGCCCTTCTACTCCAAGCTCTGCTGTGCTACAATGTGCTCAGAAAAGGCTTGGTGCAATTATACTGTGCTCTCTGCTCTGAATGCTGACCCCAGCAACTAGATGATTTTATTTATGAATGCCATGCACATGACCTGCCATTCACTAGCACCAAGATTAAACTCACTCACCGAGCTTAGCGGGGACAAAAAAATACTCTATGCGGCAGTAAGTGAGGGCTAGGGCGTATGGAATAATTAATGAGGACAGTTAAGGAGAAAGGGTTAATAATGATTTTTGCAGGTGTTAATGATCATACAGGAAGGAAAGGGTGATGATTACTGTGGATTAAATGGGTTAATGAGAATTGTAATGGGGATAATTATAATCATAATAATGATGAAGACAAAATTATTCAGCCAGAGTAAGAGAGGACAAGTGGCAGTTGGTGATTAATGAGACATTTTATTGGATGGAGGAAATACTGCTGGGTAAGGAAGGTTAGTGAATTTATGAAGTGAGAGGTATCAGAGAATGGTTTGGGGCAGATTGAGTAATAACATGAAGAGGAAGATTGAGGAGTGCGGTTTTTGGGTGTTGGCAATGCCTTTAACATGATAAAGTGCAAGTAACCCTATATCATGCTTATGTGCTTACAATCTGTTTTTCTCCTTTTTTTTTTTTAAAGTTTATTGTATTCAAGATGGAATAATCATTTGCCTAGGATTTCCACAACCTGTCTATTATAGCAGTCAGACACTCCACATGGTAAACATGCCATATTATTTTTACCATTTTGGCAAGTGAGGATTTCCAATCATGATGCATGTTGCAGTAGAAATAAAATGGTGAATGCCCTTGGTTTAGCATTGTGCTGGATCTGGGGGCCTATGGGTAATTAATAGTACTTAGATTAAGAGAGAGGTCTATTTGAAGAACTGAAAATATCAAGGTTTTCAGAGTGGACCATCAGGTCAACAATTTTGGGCAAGACCATCCTTCTTTAATAAAATATTTAGCAGTGCTCTAAGTGTAGAGAATTACTACTGGTAAACAGTAACAATTTGCTTTCTTCTTACTGGCTCTATGAACGATCTGTTCCAGAAGTATCACATCTTTACTCATTATAATGTCATTATTTTGTAAAAGAATGTAATCTTTTCATATATATAGGGGCATCATCAATTCCAGTCGAAAAGTCCCGTACTTTCCTGCTTTTCCCCGTTTTAAATTAGAAATCGTCGAAAACGGGACCCGGCGAAACTAACACGCGAAAAGAACAGTCAGATTTGGGGACCCCCCAAAAGATGCACTGACATTGGGGATCACTATAGATACCCCCCGAATAGCCCTGCTGAAGGTATTTGGGGTACTTAGTTGCTCTCAATAGCTGCTATTTAGCGTCTTTGCATATGTGGTGAAGAATGGCATTTAACAGGTTTTTTTTGGTGAAAATAAGTAGTCCCAGCAAATTTGGGGTACCTGAAAATGGGTGCTAGCATATTTTTAAGTTGCTAAAGTGAAGTTTTAAAAACCCTAAAAAATCCACCTGCCGCAAGCACCCGCAAACTTATAAACACCTGGGGCATACTTGGGTCCCCCCTTGAGTCTATTTCGCTAGTTTTTAAGTTTGTCCCACAACTTCGTAGTTTTTCACCCCCAAAATGAAAGTACTTTTTTGGGGTGATCTAAAGATTTTTTTAAAACTTTTGACGCAGTTTACCTTTGGGGTACTGTCCCAAGGGTGCAGGGAGGTTTCCCGAAGTTTGCACCCCAAAACCCTGATTCAGCACTTTTTTTCCCTGACACCTATTCATAGGCAAAACTTTTACGCAGTTCCCATTGCATTGAGTTTCCGCACCGGAGAAAAGTCTTCGGAATTGAATACGTAGGAAACTTTTCGCAAGGCGAACGGATGTCACTCACGATACTTTTCCGCAGAAACTGACTTTTCGCACCTAATTGAATACGGCCCTTAGATACATTTTATTATTAATATGTAACTAAAAATAGGGGGAAAATATTATACAAAACAGAAACACGGCTTGCACTGCGGGCTTTAATCATGAATTCAGATCTCAACCTAAAAAGATAAAGAACCTCTTTCCAAATAGGTAGATGCACGATATATTGTTGTTGGAAAAAGAGGTTACAGAGCTGTGATAAATAAATATCTAATGACATGCTAGTTACCTTTTAGTCACATCAGTATCTGATATTAAAGCCTAGAATGTACATTTCAGGCTGTAAACAAATATAATAGATGCACCCTTTTAATAACATTAATGGACTTAAGCAGCGTATTTGTTTTCTTCATCTGGCCTTCACTTAATTCAGAGGCGACATAAAACAGCTGCTTATCTCTTACGGCATTGAATTTCATTAGGGCACATCCTCCACGTACCTGCATCATTATCGCTTCTGGTTGTCACCTGGAGGGCAGGCGGAGGTTTCACTCCTGCTCCAATGCACTCCAGCAAGCAGAACAGTGTGTACCAGTCATTTCTAGAATGGATGTTCGCAGCATTGGTCTTCAGCAATTCATGAAGGCCAAAAGCAACCTGGCGGCTCACCCTGGACAGCACACTAGGCTTCATCATCAGGAGAATACGGAGTGAAAGGAGAACCTGTGAAAAAGACACTCAGAATTGGCAAAACATGTTGCAACTATCACCAAAACCAAATCTTCTTAGATTTTTCAGTGTGTCTATCCATCTGATGCACTGTAGAGTTACAAATAGCCTTATTACAGGCATACTAGACAATGACCTATTAGCCATAAATGATTTAGATATTGTTTTTGCCTCCACTGCCCCACATACTACTGGTATTACATTTTCATAATAATTAAGGGTTATTAGTATTAACAGCATATAGGGGTCTATGTATGAATAATAGCGGTATTATTGGTCCAACTCACAGGGGATATTTTCATTTTTAATGAAAATATCCCCGCTATGTACAAAGGGGAACTCGCAGGGACAGCAATTGCGGTAACTGATGTCACCGCGAGTTATATCCCTGGCAAATTGTGGAAGACGTTCACAGAAGTGAAAGACTGGTCCCCGCGGGAAGCTGACACTGCGCATGCGCACAGTCTCCACTCTCGGAGCTGGTTGGGGGATGCGGGGGAGAGATCGCTAGATCTCTCTCTCCTGCCCCTAGAGCCTACATAGCCTCAAGGATTTGTGACATTTCTGAGCACACAGTTGGATCCTGTTCCTTAACGATTTTAAGATTTTTGACACATCTACAGGGAGAAGGGCTTACATCATCATAAGAGGCAGAACCACCAGTCATAAATCTTAGCCTTTCCTTGCCACTTCGTGTGGTGACAGGCATATTGCCAATTTTATGTCTTTCTGCAGTTAACTTTCCCTTTGATGTTTTTCGCTTTATCAATATAAAACATTGATTCTTTGATTGTAGATGACTTCAGCCTTGTATGCCCTTGAGCATCGGCTTTAGAAGAGGACGTAGACGGACTAGTATTGTCATGACTGGTGGCACTGGTGCAAGCTCCAGCCCTAGTCCTGCTCTCCTCTCAACTGATCGTTCTCCATATCAACAAACACGAACGAAGTGGGGCACAGCACACACGTCAATTTGTACCAAATTTAAATATTACACTGCGGTATCAATGACCTACAGTGTCACAATATTTTTTATGAATAAGAACACACTGCGCTACCACTTATAGTGTTACAATACGTGGATGATAAACTGCAGTCTGGCCGGCAGTGTCACTGAACAATAATAGCGTAGCTAGCGCACACAAAAAAAAAAACCTGAAAAAAATAACTTTTTTTTTGTGGAATGCTAATCATTCTAAACATCTATTCTATGTACACTATCCACAGCCGAAATGAAAATGGTGCCGATCACCCGGACCTTTATAGAATCCAAAGCCCACAAGAACCCAACAGTGGGATGATGATGTATTGCCTCGTTTTGGATTCAGAGTTAGACGGGAAAACCCGAGCCGGACTTGGATCCCCTATGTTGGGGTGCGTTCGGTTCTCGGAGAATCAGACCTGCTCATCTCTAATCTTAATAACTATTTAGTGCAAGACTGGGGGGATTCCCAATTTTTGTGGAAATTTGTCCAGGCCTGGTGCAGTTAATATACCTGTGCACTGATATCCTCGCGGCGTAAGAGTCGTATAGCAAGTCGCAGCAGTCCCACCACTGCACGTTCAACAAGGAAACAGAACTCAATAGCATGAGCACAAAGATGGTAGAGATGATCTCGCACCACTTGCCAGACGCAGCCAACGCGGTCTCTATATGGGAAATAAAAATTGTAATATGCATAAATAGCAGCTTAAAAATTGTGACACATTCTAGAAAGTTTTATTTTGTAGCATTTCTATAAAAACCATGACATGATTTTTATTATACTCTATTAGATGAGGTCGCCTCCTCCACAATGTATTCTGCATTGCTGGCAGAATGCTATAAATGTTAGACATGCACAGCAATTCTATGCAATAAGAACACAACATGTATTTCAAATGGAGTGGTCTCAACTCATTAGCCTGGAAATGTGAATTTCACTCAAGTTTGTAGTGTAGGTTCAAGTGTGCAATTGACAGAATAAAGACACCACTCGGCTGGTCTACATAGGCCTATACACAATGCTATCAACTAATTGGTGATATTACAGCTTGGTACATAGTTGCAAGCCATTGGGACTGAAGGTAAAATGTATAGCTTTTAGCAACAGCAGCATCATAATAGAAAGGCAATAATTGCAACAATACAACGTATAGCAACGATAAAAAAATATGAGATATGGTAAGAACTTACCCTTGTTATCTCTATTTCTACGAAGTCCATAGGGTTCCACAGGATACCTTGGGGTATAGGTGTGACGTCAGTCGCTGGGCACCATAGAGTTAAGCTTTTCAGCCTCCCAGGATGCACTAGGGTCCCCCTCCTATACCCCGCCCCCGAGCCAAGGCACCTCAGTTAGTTATCAAGCCATAGGCCGGAGGAGGAGAAGGAAGAGAGAGAAAAAAGATCTGGACACATACAAGAATCACATTCTCACCAGAGGGAGACGGAAAACCGGTGACCAGAGCAAAGCCCATCTGCAGCACAGGTGCGACAAGGCGGGAGTCCTGTGGAACCCTATGGACTTCGTAGAAATAGAGATAACAAGGGTAAGTTCTTACCATATCTCATATTTTCTACTTCAGGGTCCATAGGGTATCCACACGATACCTTGGGGATGTCCCAAAGCAGTATCCTTTAAGGGTGGGGACGCCCCTGTGCAGAAAGGAGAATCCGCTGGCCGAGGCAAAGGTGTCAAGCCTGTAATACCTCACGAAGGTATGGACAGAGGACCACGTAGCAGCCTTGCAGATCTGAACTGCCGAGGCACCACGTCGAGCTGCCCACGAAGGACCCACAGACCTAGTGGAATGAGCCTTCAGAGAAGGAGGAACCGGTAGGCTTCATGAAGATAAGCTTCAGAAATAGCCATACGGATCCAGGCTGCCAAAGTTTGCTTTGAAGCAGGCCAACCCTTTTTACAGAAGCCATAGAGGACAAACAAAGCGTCCGACTTCCTAAACGAAGAAGTGCGGTCAACATAAGTCCTTAAGGCCCGCACAACATCCAAAGAGGCCTCACCCACGGAAAGACCCGGTGAGTTAAAGGCCGGAACAACGATTTCCTCGTTAACATGAAACTGGGAAACAACTTTGGGAAGAAACTCGGGCCGAGTGCGGAGCACTGCCCTGTTCCCATGAAAAACCAAGAAAGGGGGTCTACAAGAAAGAGCCCCTAACTCAGAAACACGTCTGGCCGAAGCAATAGCCAGAAGGAAAACAGTCTTAGCTGTTAGCCATTTAAGATCCACTGAGCCCAGTGGTTCAAACGGCGGTCCTTGGAGAGCCCTCAGGACCACAGCCAGATCCCAAGGCGCCACAGGTGGAACAAAGGGCGGCTGAATGCGGACAACACCTTGCATAAAGGTGCGCACATCCGGGATTGTAGCAATCCTTCGGTGAAACCAGACAGACAGGGCCGAAACCTGTACCTTCAAAGAAGCAAGGCGAAGCCCATGATCTAGTCCCGCTTGCAGGAAGGCGAGAATCCGAGACAGACGAAACTCCCGCGGTGCATAACCTCTCGGTCGACACCACTGGAAGAACGTATGCCACACGCGATGGTATATCCTCGCGGAAGACGGTTTCCGAGCTCGCAACATGGTACGCACCACAGAGCTGGAAAACCCCCGGGACCTCAGCATGGCCGTCTCAACAGCCACGCCGTCAAAGACAGCCGAGTCAGGTCCGGGTGAAGACAAGGACCCTGAGACAGAAGGTCCGGTCGTAGCGGCAACCGCAGAGGACTGTCCACGGACAGACCCTGAAGGTCTGAGAACCAGTGCCGTCTGGGCCACGCGGGAGCTATCAACAGGAGCGTCCCTCCTTCCTGTTTGAATTTCCGGATTACCCGTGGAAGAAGGGAGACCGGAGGGAACAGGTATGCGAACAGGAACGTCCATCGGACGGACAGAGCATCCACCAGAGACGCCCCTTCGTCTCTTGTGCGAGACCCGTACACCGGCAACTTGTTGTTGTGCCGGGACGCCATGAGGTCGATCTCTGGAAGACCCCACCTGTCCACCAGCAGTTGAAAAACGTCCGGGTGCAGGGACCATTCCCCCGGATGAACGTCCTGGCGACTTAGAAAGTCCGCCTCCCAATTTAGCACTCCCGGGATGAAGACCGCTGATATGGCCGGAAGATTGCGCTCCGCCCAAACCAGGATCCGAGAGACCTCTACGAGAGCCGCCCGACTGCGGGTTCCTCCTTGCATGTTTAAGTAGGCCACGGTGGTAGCGTTGTCCGACTGGACCTGCACCGGGTGACCCTGGAGAAACCGATGTGCCTGCTGGAGAGCATTGAAGACCGCTCGGAGTTCCAAGATATTTATTGGAAGCTCCGCTTCTGTCGGCGTCCACCTGACCTGGAACAAGTGTGGACCCGAAACTGCTCCCCAACCCCGAAGACTGGCGTCCGTTGTCAACAGGACCCAATTTGGAACCCAGAACGGACGTCCCTTGTTGAGGTGGGTCGTCTGTAACCACCACGCAAGGGACAGGCGAACCTCCAGGGTGATCACAATCGTCTGGGACTTCAGAGACTGAGGCAGCCCGTTCCACTTTGACAGGATAAGGTGCTGCAGAGGTCTGGAGTGAAACTGGGCGTATTCCACCATGTCGAACACCGACACCATGGAGCCCAGTAACCTCATCGCCGAGTGTAGGGACACCCGGCGGCTGTGCAGACAACTGCGCACCCTTGACTGTAAAGCAGAGATCTTGTCCTCTGTCACGAAGATCCTTTGCTGTCCCGAGTCCAATAAGGCTCCAAGATGCAGAATCCTCAGAGATGGGATTAGAGTGGACTTCTGCCAGTTGATTAGCCAGCCGTGCCGTTGCAGCAGTGCAATGGTCAGGTCCAAGTGGCGTAACAGGAGCTCTGGAGATCCTGCCACCAATAACATGTCGTCCAAGTACGGCAACATGCGGACTCCCTGCAGCCGCAGAGAAGCCACCATGACCGCCATCACCTTGGTGAAAACACGTGGTGCTGTCGCCAGGCCAAAAGGTAATGCCCGAAACTGGAAGTGGTCGCTGCGGATTGCAAACCTGAGGAACTGTTGATGGCGCAAAAGAATAGGGACATGCAGGTAAGCGTCCTGTATGTCCAATGACACCATGTAGTCCCCAGGTTCCAGCGCCAGAATGATGGACCGTAGGGTCTCCATCCGAAACTTCGGAACCCGCAAAGACTTGTTGAGTGCTTTGAGGTTGAGAATCGGACGATACGACCCATTGGGTTTCTGTACCAAAAATAGATTTGAATAGAAACCCTGGCCCCTCTGGGAGAATGGAACAGGCACTATAACTCCAGCCTGGAGCATAGTGTGCAATACCTTCCGCAGCTCTGTAGCCTTGTTCCGGTCTGATGGTAGACCCGTGGTGAAGAATCGAGCCGGGGGTCTGTGCCGGAAGGAGAGGGCGTATCCGTGGGAAACCACCTCCAGAACCCAAGTGTCTGTCGTAGTGGCCGACCAACACTGCGCGATCTGCAGCAGGCGGCCTCCCACCCTGGGATCCCCCAAAGGGAGACCTGGACCATCAGGCCGCAGGCTTGTCATCTGGCTTGGGGGCCGGACGTCTGGTACTCCATGCCTGCTTCCGGGGCTTGGCCGATTTCTTAGGGCCAGCCTGTCGAGGAAACGACTGTGGTTTGGGCCTGCCCGGGGCCCTAGATGACCGAAAGGACGATGGTCCAGAACCAGAAGGAGCAGCGGCCGACGGGAGACAAGCCGATTTGGCTGCCGCCAGCGTGGCCACAATCTTATCCAGATCCGGACCGAAGAGAACTTCTCCGGTAAACGGCAATGCCTCCAGACCCTTTTTGGAATCTGCGTCCGCCTTCCAGGATCGCAGCCACAAGGTGCGACGAGCAGCGACCGCTGCTGAAGAAATTCTAGACACCAGAGTACTAATGTCTAGGGCCGCCTCGTTGATATAAGTGGCCGAATCACGGAGATTACCAATCAACTCCGCCTGTTCGGCCGGACAGTCAGAATAAAAAGAAGCCTCTAATGAATCTGCCCAGCGCTCCATCGCTCTGGCAACCCAGCAAATGGCCATAGCCGGCCGTGCTGCCCCCCCCGCAAGGGAATAAGCGGACTTCAGGCAGATCTCCACCTTGCGGTCCGTAGCATCCTTAAGGGAGGACATAGATGGCATCGGCAATGTGGCACTACGGACAAGACGGGTCACGTGAGAATCCACCTGTGGAGGGGACTCCCACTTTGCAAAATAATTATCCGCGAACGGATAAGCCACCGCCAGGCGTCTCTGCGGCTGGTATCTTTTGCCAGGCTGTTTCCACGCCTCCTCTAAATGGTCCACCAACTGACCCGAAAGAGGAAAGACTGTGGCATCGCCCTTCACATCTTTGAAAAAGGCATACTTAGATTTAGCCGCTGGGGGAACTTCGTCCTCAATCACCAAGGCTGTGCGGACCGCCCGAATAAGTCCAGGAATATATACTTTGGACTTAGCATCAGCGTCCTTAGTATGGAGAGGTTCCTGATCGTAAGGATCCAGAATCTCCCCATCATCAGACGTCCCCTCGTCATCCTCATAAGGAGCCGACAGAGACGCCACCGGTTGTTTATGCGGCCGCATCACAGACTCCCCCTGCAACACATCCGACAAGTGCTGTACAGAACTCGTCAGGGAGTTAACCCACGCTGGCTCCTGAGAAACCGGGAGCGGGGAAATAGGGAGACTGTGGGGTACCACCAATTGTCGTGGGAAACCCTGCCTGGGTGACGACGCCACTGACTGCTGGGATAAACCCATCGGTGTAAACCGATGGGCTGCGGAGCTAACTGGCCCACTAAGGCTGTAAGCGCCTGAGCGAAACAAGCCCAGGGCGGCTCCTGTACCGGTGCTATAACCGTAAGAGGCCGCGCCATGGACAAACACTGCCGGCAAAGGCCCTCCGCGCTACCCTCCCCCTCCGCTAACGGTACTTTACACGTAGTACACTGTAGCCGGAGGGGAAAATCACTTTCGGACATGGACCACGTATGTGACCTCTCTCACCAATTATATCTTAAATAGGCGAGAGGCCACCCTGCAGCACCGCACCGCAAGGGCTTAGCAGAAAGAACAGGGACAGTAATAAAGCTGACAGTTTAGAGAAAAGTTACAGGCAGCAGCGCTAGCACAGTCACATACAATGCAAAGAAAATCAATTCCTGCACTAACAGCGCTGATCACTCAACTACGCAGACACAGGGCCTGGTAGGACACAGCGCTGCATACACAGACCTGACCACAGCGGAGGAGAGGTATGCGGGGGACCCAGACTGCGATGCTTCCTTCCAGGCTTCCAGCAGCGTTCACCATGCGTTCTGGAGAAGATGGCCACCGAGGAGCAGAGAGGAGGCTGGCCTGGGGGAGGAGCGCTGCCACAGGACCAGTCGGCAGCATGCAGAGAGGGCTGTGTGCAGCGGGGGAGGCGCCGGCTGTGAGACAGGGAAGGCGCGCTCCCCTGGCATGCATTTAACCCCTGGGACGCCGCAGCGCTACCGCTCTGCTGCGGTCCGCTGTCCCAGGGGGTAGTGGAAAGCGCAGGTTGGTCGCCTGGCTCCACGCTGCAGCCAGTCCCCAGGGAGCCCCCTGCCTGGGGACTTAGGACCATGTGACCAGCGGGGACCCACCGCGGGACCCCGCTGCTTACCTTTGTCCCCCTTGGATCCGGCCATGGTCCGGAACATCTGGGGTTACCGCTAGCTGTGACCCCAGATGCTCACCAGCATCCCCGGATCGGTACCGGCATTCTGGTACCGGCGGGGGTGTAGGGAAGACAGCATGGACGTCAGGACTGACTGTCCATGCTGTACTTACAGATGTGCAGCCACAGCTGCACTGAAGAAAGCTTCGGGGGCTCTTCTAGCCCCCACTCCGACAGGTGCACCCGACTCCGGCCGGGCACCAAACTAAACTGAGGTGCCTTGGCTCGGGGGCGGGGTATAGGAGGGGGACCCTAGTGCATCCTGGGAGGCTGAAAAGCTTAACTCTATGGTGCCCAGCGACTGACGTCACACCTATACCCCAAGGTATCCTGTGGATACCCTATGGACCCTGAAGTAGAAACAATGTTTGTAGCAGGACAGACACATTGGACTAGGTCCAGAGCACTGGAACAAAAGCAGACATTCTCCATTCCCTATAAGCCACCTAACTTAGGTCCTGGTCAGTTTGCCAATAACAAAGTAAGAAAAAAAATTGGAAAACCTTCACCAAGGCGAATCCTTCCGTTTTCTAAAACCTCGGAAAAAGATGGCTGCTCTGTAGACAGAAAAGGTCGACCACTGGGAATTCCTGTCAACAGATTAAGAACAGCTAGACACCATTCTGATCCATCCAGAAACAGATTGAGGATGTGCATAAGTCTTTACTTTGAATATCAAAAAACACCTTGAGGGAACCTTGATCCTTGGAAACCTACAGCCACAAACAGTAGGCCACCTCCAGGTTGCAAGGCACAGCCTATTTTGCACCCCTAAAAATGGGGTGAAAGGACAGAACAAGCACTGTTTAATTTTGAACAAAAAGTCTACTTTCAAATGGTAGGAAGAACAGCTGTATACTTGTGGAACACCATAAAAAGGAGAGTTATGGTAAAACTTACCTTTGTTAACTCTCATAGGGTCCACAGGGAGACATTGGGGTGTAGATGGGACCTGGAGGACCAGACACCAACAGCACTTCAATTTGTTAACAAGCCCAAGGCAGGAGCAGGATAGGAGAAAAAAAAAAAAAAAAAAAAAAACAGACTGGTATACTGAGGAATCACACTCTCACACAGAGAAGGAAACAAGTGACCAGGAGAAGAAACCCATAGAAGCTAGGAGCGTCAGGGCGGGTGCCCTGTGGCCCCTATGGACTTCAAAGAAAGAGTTAACAAAAGGCAAGTTTTACCATAACTCTCCTTTTCTTCAGGGTCCACCCAAAGCAGTTGTTCAAGGGAGGGAACAAGTCTGAGCTGATAGGATGCTTCCTTTGGGCGTAGGGTCCTCCTGAGAGGCAAATGTATCAAAGGCATAAAACCTAATAAAGGTGTGGACAGAAGACCAGGTGGCCGCCATGCATAGCTGTTCAGCTGAGGCACCAAGCCATGCTGCCCACGAGGGACCCACAGAGCGAGTAGAATGAGCAGATACTGTAGCCGGCACAGGAAGGCCAGTCTGAATGTATGCTTGTGAGATAGTCATGCAAATCCATCTGGCCAGAGTCTGTTTGTTAGCTGGCCATCCCTTCATGTGGAATCCATATAGGACAAAGAGGGAGTCCGATTTTCTGATGGAAGTAGTACGGTCCTTGTAGATCTTCAGAGCTCGGACCACATCCAAATCACCTGCCAAGAGGTCTGGTGATTTAAAGGCTGGAACCACGATTTCCTCATTCAGGTGGAAGAGAGAAACCACCTAGGGAGGGAAGCCTGGGCGTGTTTGAAAAACAGGCCTGTCCTGATGAATATTAAAAAGGGGGAGCGACATGAAAGCACCCCTTAATCAGATACCCTACGGCCAGATGCTATAGCCAGAAGAAACAGAGTCTTTGCAGTGAGCCACTTGACATCCACTGATTCCAGGGGTTCGAATGAAGGTTACTGAAGTGCTTGGAGCACCACTGACAAATTCCATGGAGCCACAGGAGGGACAAAGGGAGGTTGTATATGTAGAAGAAAGGTTGCAGAAAGGTGTGAACATCCGGTATACTGTAGTAGCTATTTTGCGCTGACACCAGATAAAACAAAGCGGAAACTCGCACTTTCAGAGATGCTAGGCGGAGGCCGAGATCCAATCCAGCCTGAAGAAAGGCAAGAATTCGAGAAACCTTAAAGACTTGCGGGTGATCGTTTCTCGGAGCACACCATTGGAAATATGTATGCCAAATTCTGTGGCAAATCCTGGCAGAGGCCGGTTTACGTGCTCTGAGCATGGTCTGGACCACAGAGCTGGAGAAACCCTTAGCAGTTAGGAAGGATGTCTCACGAGCCAAGCCGTTAAAGGCAGACGGGCTAGGTCTGGATGTAGACACGGACCCCGAGACAACAGGTCTACTCGTAGAGGAAGTTGAAGAGGAACGTCTATGGAGAGCATTTGAAGATCGGAGTACAAATGACGTCTGGGCCAAGCCGGAGCTATGAACAGGACTGTGCCCCCCTCCTGTTGGAACTTTCGAAGCACTCGAGGAAACAGGGATATTGGAGGGAAGAGATATGCCAATTGGAAGTTCCATTTCACTGACAATATGAAGGCCACATCGGGGGTCCTTTCTTCTGGCTCCATAAATTGGAAGTTTGTTGTTGTGTCTTGAGGCCATGAGATCCACTTCCAGAAGACCCCATTTGTCCACCAAGAAGCTGAAAGACTTCTGGATGTAGAGACCATTCTCCTGCATGCAAGTTGTAATGGCTGAGGAAATCCGCTTCCCAATTGAGAATCCCCGGGAAGAACACTGCAGAGATGGTTGGGAGATTGCGTTCGGCCCATGTGAGAATGCAGGACACTTCTGTCATTGATGACTGACTTTGAGCGTCCCCTTGGTAATTGAGGTAGGCCACAGCCGTGGCGTTGTCGGACTGTACTTGTCCTGGCCTGTTTTTCATAATATTCTTAGCCAGAGTGAGAGCTTTGTAGATGGCTTGAAGTTCCAGGATGTTGATGTTGACTGCCTCGACTGGGGACCACCGGCCCTGGAAGGAGTGCTGGCCGGTTACTGCGCCCAACCCTCAGAGGCTTTCGTCCGTGGTGAGGAGAGCCCAGTAAGGGATCCAAAAGGGGCGACCCTTGTTCAAATGGGAAGTCTGTAGCCACCAGGCTAGGAACAAGCGAACCTCTGGGGGGAGGCCCATCGTCTGGGATTTGAGCAGATGGGGTAGCCCGTTCCACCTGGGGAGGATCAGCTGTTGTAGGGGCATGGAGTGAAACTGGGCGAACTCCATCATGTTGAAGGTGGACACCATTGATCCCAAGGCCTGCATTGCAGAGTGAATTGACACTCGGCGACTGTGGAGCAGTCTGTGTAGTTTGAGCTGGATTGCTGAAATCTTGTGCGTTGTTAGGAAGATTCTCTGAACTCGAGAGTCCAGGAGGGCTCCCAAATGTACCATCTTTTGAGAGGGTTTTGGGGAAGATTTTTTTCCAGTTGATCAGCCAACCATGCATTTGAAGAAAAGCAATTGTTACCTGCAGATGGTGGTGAAGAGCTTCTGAGGAGCTGGCCAACAGCAAAAGGTCATCCAAGTATGGGAGCAGTCTGATCCCTTGAAGATAGAGAGGCCACCTTAACTACCATAATCTTGGTAATACCCGGGGGGGGGGGGGGTGCGTTGAAAGACCGAACGGCAGGACCTTTAATTGGTAATGTTGCTGTAGTATAGCAAATCGAAGATATTGTTGATGAGAAGGTGCTATAGGTACATGTAAGTAAGTGCCCTGAATGTCTAGAGATACCATAAAATCCCCAGGCTCCATAGCTAGGATAATGGAAGGTTTCCATACGAAACCTGGGCACCCTGATAAACTTGTTCAGAGATTTGAGGATGAGGATAGGTCGATGAGACCCATTGGGCCTCTGAAACAAGAAAAGGGTAAAATAATACCCCTTGCCCCATTGTGAGGAGGGGACCCGAATTATTACTCCTGAATTCAGTAAAGACTGAATGGCTTTTTGGAGCAGCAGGGCCCTGGTTGGGTCCGATGGAGGTCCCCTGTGCAAAATAACTGCTAGGGGGGTCACCTCAGGAATAAGAGGGCATATCCGTGGGAGACCACTTCCCTTACCCAGGCATCCAACGTGGTTTGATGCCAAACCTGGGCGAATGGGAGAAGTTGGCCTCCCCACAGGGAGAGGCCAGCCCTGTCAGGCTGTAGGCTTGTCCTCAGACTTGGCAGGTGGACATCTAGCAGCCCAGGCCTGTTTGGCCCTAGGCTTGGAGGCCTTGGCTGATGTCTGCTGTCGTGGAAAGGACTGAGCCTTGGCTTTACCTTGAGGACGAAAGGACTGAAAGGATGACGTCCGCGGCATTGAATTATATGCAGAGGGCAGGAACGCCGTTTTATTAGCCGTCAAAGTAGTCACAATTTTATCCAATTCTGGACCAAATAGGATGTCTCCTGCATAAGGCAGGGAATATACAGCCCATTTTGATTCTGAATCTGCTTTCCAGGAACATAGCCAAAGAATACAGCGGGCCACTACCGAAGTGGCAGATATCCTGGAGGCTAGGAGAGCCATATCCATACCTGCTTCACCTAAGTAGGGGGCTACATGTCTCATGTGAGATATGTAGGACAGCTGTTCCCTCGAAGCATCAGGGGGAAATGTCTCCTCTAGGGCCTCAGCCCAACTCTCACTGGCTTTTGCCACCCAGGCCGTAGCCCTAGCATGATGAGTAATAGCTCTTGTAAGAGTATATAAATTTGAGACAAGCTTCTATACATCTATCTGTAGTCTCCTTCAAGGAGGTTGCTGTATGAATAGGTAAGGTGGCATTTTTAACCGGACGTGTTACATGAGAATCCACTGCTGGGAGAACTTCCCATTTAGATCAGTAGCTGGAAGAGGGTAAAAGGAACTGAACAGTTTTGGAATTTGAAACCTTTTGCCAGACATATTCCAAGCTTCACTCATGTGATCAGATAGCTGGTCAGAGTGAGGAAACTCTGGTAAAACAACCTTTTGTAGCTTAAAAAGTGTGTGTTTTTTTTCTTAGTAGCAGGTATGAGACCAGAGTAGGAGCAGCATCAGGCTGCTTGTTATTATTTCCTCTGCCAGCCATAGCCACAAGAACAACAAAATACACAGTATGATACAGTGCAGTGAACACCCTGGATAGCACTCACAAGTATCTGGGAAATGTGAAGTACAATGAAGCCACCATACCTACAGGGGTGGCCAACTAGTCGGAGGCAAAGAGCCAAAAAATATATGTAGTTAATCGAAAGAGCCTTCAGGAACGCCTCCGTTTGGCCAGCCACACTCCCCTCCCCGCCTACAAAACGGGGCGAGCTGTCGACAGCCTCTCCGTTTTGTTGCGAGCCCCGGAGCGAGTGATTTCTCGCTCGCGCGCACTGCCCGGCTATCGACCCGCTTGCGAGCGGGTCTCAATCAGGCCCACTGTCCACAGTTCCAGAAACTCTGAGAAACTCTGGTTTTATAGATAGAGGATAAGTCAGCTTTCCTACCAGTGCCCTGAGTTCTAGATTATAGTGCATACCCCCCAACCCCACCGCTGTCTGTGACCTCCGACTGCAGTAGGAACACAAGATTTGAGAATCCAATTACTTATGCACCTGTTTTCAAGCACAATTCTGAGCAGCATCTCAAGGCAGAAGGCAGCATCTTCTTCATCGTATGTCTCTTCATCTGGGGTCACAGATATCAAAGCCTAGAAATATGAGGACATCTTCATGTAAAAAACTGGTATACAATTAACTTTTAAAGCACCATAAATAAAAAAACGAGTTCAGTGTTTATACCAGGAGCAGGACAATGGTAGAACATGATAACACAGCAGGACTCCTGTGATCAAATCCTTTAGTGTACAATGGCAGCTACATATTAAACACTCAACAGCATACCCACAGCTGTCATTATACATTGCAAGACATCACATGTGGTGTTCTTTTCCCTTCTGGTCTGAACACTGGAAGAGTAGCAGGCATTCAAGTCAGCTGAGTGTGCATTAGCATGCTCCACCGACAACCTGAAGATGGGACCTTTAATGGTTTGAGGCAATAGTGTTAATCCAGCAGAACTCCTTAATGATGTTATGCAAAGCAGATAAAGAGGGAACGGAGGTGGGTATAGTATCACATAATTGGGAGGGGGGAATTATATTAATTTAGTAATTACCGGTCCTTTAACTCGCACGATGATCTCTATTAATCTACTATTGTTTGACAAGCACATATCAGGTTCTATTAAGTGTTTTCAAGACACCGAAGGAGGTACCCTTTATGGCTCCAAATCAGCCCACCAGCAGGAATATCCTACAAATTGCCAGGTAGTGTGTGACTGTTACACATCTGACAATTTATTATTACCATAACCCAGAGGTGATTATACCTTATCTGCTGCACAATCATCCAGAATTACCATTAGTTTAGCAGTAGAATTAAGGCCCTGTAATATGCCAATAGACGTAATTGTATGCCAGTAACATTCACAGTGGAATTAATGCCCCGTGATTTATTTATTTATTTATTAACAGTTATTTATATGGCGCACATTCTGCAGCACTTTACAGAGAATATTTAGTCAGTCATTCACATCAGTCTATGCAGCAGTGGATTTACATCTATATTTCCTACCGCACATGCCCTAATATCCTAGTTGATTTTTTGTCAGAAGCCAATTAACCTCCCTGTACATTTTTGGATTGTTGAAGAAAACAGGAGAACATGGAAGAAAACCTACGCAAACACAAGTAGAACATAACCAAGACCTCAGTGTGAGGCAGCAACCTAATCACTGCGCCAACGTTCTGCCCAA
The DNA here is from genome assembly GCA_031769625.1 of Taudactylus pleione. Classification (NCBI taxonomy): domain Eukaryota; kingdom Metazoa; phylum Chordata; class Amphibia; order Anura; family Myobatrachidae; genus Taudactylus; species Taudactylus pleione. The sequence goes on along the minus strand of JAUIMM010000015.1, from coordinate 33,964,459 downwards.
ATATGCCACTAGTACGCCATGCAGAAGTTGAATGCATGTAGCATTTGCCCAATAAATGTGCCAGCAGATGAAGTTTACACTATAGTGGTAGTGGAATGGAATAAGACACCCAGTAATATGGCAGCATTAATACCCGAAAATGCTCAGTGACATAAGGAGGGCACCTACTGCATCTAAAATGGCTACCAGTCATAGTTAGGATCCAATGTAGCATACCAGGATACATCAGCAAAGACAATTCTACCCTGAGAAGTTATTGAGAAATTCTGGTGGGCCACTTTACATGGTGCCTGCTCGACCTCTGCGTTCAATGCCTAATGATTTATACAAACAACCATTGCACAGACACCAGTTTTATTTTTTTATTTCTTGTACAGTTGGTGGAGAGAATAATTACTGCATTAAATAGTGCTGAGCAGCTACTGTTACAGCTCAAAGCCACAACTTTCTCTCAGTGCCTCACGGAGCCAGCTTTGCTGTAACTACAGATGAGTCCTCAGTCACCTATCCTTTTTGCACCACAAGGTGTGAGACACCTGGCATGACTCACACTACGGGACGCACAGCGATTCCAGCAATTGAATACATTATTTGCTACTAACGTACTAAGTTCCTCAGGATTAGTATTTTTTGTCTCAGAGGAATTGGTATAATGTATCAGAGTAAGTATAACATGCTTGGCACAAGTCATTTGTATAGGACCTTTGTCTTTTGCCTTTTTTACCCAGATTAAGTACTTTTTCCTGAATTCTACATCTTAATTTGCTAACAGTATACTTGGTAATCAGGATTTGTATTTTGTGGCCTCATAATTGGAATAATGTATCAATTAAGCATAACAATGCGGAGATTAGTATTTTGCAGCAAAAGAACTGGTATAAAGTAGCAGATTAAAACGCATAGTTTAAGAAAAAAAAAAAAGTTACATGGCGCATCTAATGGAGCGTACACAAGGTACGATTAAAATGGACGAATGAACGAGAACGATATCGATTATATCGTCCATTTTTCGGTGGCCAACGACCTGCGATGCGCGGGCACACCTGGTCGATAACGATATCGACCATCGCCCGTGCATGCAGGCCAACCTGGTCGATACTATAGGGACCCGCGATCTTGATCGTTATAGTCGTTGGTGGGTACATGGTGTACTGGATGATCGATATCTATCATCCAGCACACCCGGGAGATCGTGCAACGATATCGTTATCGATCATCCCGTGTGTATGCACCATTAGTGGCAAAGTCTGTGGTGCGCCAAATGGGGCTATCTGGTGTGATTTGAGGCTAGGTGTATGTGGACACAATTGTATATGTTCACGATACTGAAGCAAACCTATCCATTCCCTGCTTTAAAAAAAAAAAAAAAAAAAAATTTAAGTATTAGTAAATTTTAGCCTCAGAAACACAATCGATTAAAATAGACCTTTAGTAAATATACCCCCAAGAGTCTCAGTATCTTCCTGCCCTTACCTTCATGAGCTCCTGTAAAGACTCAAGTTGAAGGAACTTGCTCTCTGTGATAAGTTTCTCTGGATCACATAACTATAATGCAGACATATAGAAGAACACATATTACAAAGATTTAGTGACATTTTGTGTATTTGTAAAAATTAGTAAGATATACTTCCTAAAAAAACTTTCACATTATCCCATTGTGCATAGCCCAATTTCCAACAAACATATAGGGCATGTAAACAGTGTTTCACTGAAATATATTTCAGTACAAAGAAGGTACAAGAAAGAAGTACTACAGACGCAACACAGACAGTTTCTATTCAGTGGTTAAAAAGTATCCTGGGAGGCACGGACTATGCCAAGGGCAAATGTTATGCATAAAGTTTATGGTTAGAAAAGGATGCAGTAACTATGCTGTTGTACTAACTTCTTGTTGTTATTGAGCTAAATTACCTTTATACACTCCAAAGCCATTTTCTTTGCTTCCTGGTTTTCAGTAGAAGGTCCCCTTAGACTGGACTGCTCAGTGCCACTGAGGGTCAGCCAGCTGACAAAGCTCAGGACAGTGGACTCCCCGCTAGGAAAAGATGAAAGCAGTAAGCAACAGTGCCAACACTACTTGTTACAGACTCTTCATAGCTGCAATTCAATAGTCAACTTTTTATTATCTCCACAAGGTTCTTAGGGGTCAATCCCATTAGCCACTATAATCTCACCGGTGCGAGTCATCGTGGCAATGGCCGCACTTTACTGCAGCCTGGATTCGCTGAATATTGCTTGCATAGGGCTCAGAGCAAAATTCAGGGAATTCGGGCTCAGAGCAGGCCGCGAACGATGCGAGGTGCCGGTCCATTGCCGGCGTTTTAACGCCGTTGCAACGGCAACTCGAACCCTTCGCAATAGGATTGACCCCCTAAAATGAAGCTGAGCAAGTAACATGGTGTATGAGCTCAAGCTTAGGCAGAAGATGGTACAAATACCTGAAATGGGATTGAAATACAGACGGCTTAATAGCCGCTGGTTCTAATCCTGACAGTGAGCGACCGATGGATGAAGATCCCAACGGGCGCACATAAGTATACTAACTCTCCTCTCTCCCCCCTCTAACCATAACCCTCCCTTAGGGGTGCCTAACCCAAAACTAACCTAACCCCTCTAACCATAACCCTCCCTTAGGGGTGCCTAACACCCCCCCATAGTGCCTAACCTTACACCCCCCCCCCCCGGGTGCCTAAATCGGTATGCAGTCGGGAAACCGGCTATCTTCATACCGACAGCTGGCTTCACGGCTGCTTTATCCCGGCGTGGGATAAATGACGCCAGGAGACCAGCGCCCGGCATCCCGATCAAAGGGATGCCGGGCGCCGCGAGCAGACAGCCGCGGTGGGGGGGTTTAGGGGAGGGTTAGGTTTAGGGCACTTGGGGGGGACTTCGGGTTAGGCATCCCCCGGGAGGGTTAGGCCAGGGGAAGGGGGGGTTAGGGTTAGGCACCCCCCCAGGGGTTTAGGCAGCGGGGAAGGGGGGGGTTAGGCGCCCCTAGGGAGGGTCAGGTCAGGTTAGTTTATACTTACCTTAGGGACGATCGGGATTTCCAGCGCTGTCGGGCTTCCGCTGCCAGGCTCTGCTGATATGTCGGGCTGCCGCTGCCGGGAATCGAACTGCCGGCCATGCGGAAGCTGGGATTCCATACCGATTCCCCTAAATCTAACCATCCCCCCCCTCCCTGCACTCTAAACCTAAGTCTCCCGGGGGCATGCCTAACCCTAAACTCCCCCCTAGTGCCTAACCCTAACCTTCATCGGGGGGGTGCTAAACGCTGTCCCCCCGGGGTGCCCTAAACCTAACCCCCCCATCCACGGGGCTAAGTGAAATACTTACCCAGTGTGGTGTCCTTCGGCGTTGCAGCGTCGGGATTAACATAGGTGTCGGCTTTTCGACGCCTATGTTAAATCTCTTGCCGGGATGACGCCGTCAGGATTGAGACGACTACATCCCCAAATACCTCATATCATATCATTTTGAGGTAAATATAGGATATGTACACTGTACAGCACTTATTCTGTACAGATGTGTGCTCATACACTGTTGCTCAGGTCGCGGCAAATAGCGCACCAGATCCTGGCCGATTCGCTCAAAATGTGCATATTAATTGCAAAAACCAAACAACTGGGGGCAACAAAACTACTGTAGAATCTGATGTGTGACATTTATACATCTATGTGTAAAGTAGTCTGAATCTGTATACAAAGTGCTGTGATGCAGCAGCCGCGTTTTTTTCACATGACAATTCCCGTTGTGCTTCATCTGTGACTTTGTACGGGTTTAAAACAAATTCTTGTGCGGTTAATGTCGCAGCCCAGTGTCTGTAGTACAGTGCGAGTAGTGTTTTGCTGCGTCTGTGATACGAGAAGAAGATGATGGTACGCTACACCTCTCGGGGCGTCTACCGCTGTATAGGTGTAAGGTTTAGGAGGACATATCTGTATGTTTTGTGCTCCTCCCTCTTCTCTGCCCACTCTACAGGGAACTCTTATCTTCTGAACCAATCCAAAGACTGGACCAGAGACAAACTAACCAAGACAGGAAAACATCACAATGGGAAAAAACATTTAACGTTGGTAAACTCTGAATCTATAGGGGTACAGAGAGCATTTAAACCAAGTGTGAAAATTATTTTCTCATTCATCCTTTGGTGGAAAAAGGGACCAAAGGCGACGTATCTAAGCTTCCTGTATGGGTACACGCACAGTGCTGCAACACTTCAGGTCAAAACTGATCAAAGCATAAGTACATACAGAGAACAATGTGGCACACAGCACAGCTCCTTAGCTTCAGCTACAGGCTACACTGATTACCAGGCGCTCACTGAGCTAGTAGTATGCACATTGTAAGTAATTGGTTTTCCTGCCCCAACAAAGGTGTGCTGAGTACGTTATCTATCTAGCTATCATTTATGAGGCAGGCCAACCTCAGCTGCAGGAATTCAAGAGGACCAGAAGATCATCAGTTTTCTAAAATCGAGCGGCATTGATACACATTTTTAATACCTGATCATCATCCAATGAGACTGATTTCGATTTAAAGCTGCAAAAAAATGTTCCTGATTTAAGTGAAACTTAGAAATGACCTCAGGTTGAAAGACTGTTTTGGTGTAATAAAGCCTGCTAGGGAAGGGATGCTATGTTGTCTGGAGATCCACACTCCCTCCTATCCAAGCATAAAGTCAGCCACTGAAAGTCTCATTTCTGGTTACGCAAAGTGGCGGTCGGGGGGCAAGGGAGTCCCACCCCGGAACACTCATGTGCCCAATATCAGTGGCGGCTGCAGTGGCACATCATACAGGGAGAGAGGACACTGCTGCTGCTCAGCTTGAATAGCCTTTTAATGCTCCAGTGTAAAGTTTTAACATGTGTGTGGGAGATATCCAAATGTTTTCCAGATATTTAAATTGCCTCAAATTGTCGCATCAAACTTCAGTAATGTAGTCATTATTTCAGAAGATGTGTTGCTAGAGGAAACTGCCTCCTTCAGAGGCGTTTGCATTGATCATATGATTTTTTTTTACCCTGAACTTTAGAATTAAGCTAGGATACACCCGGACCTACTATAAATCTCTCTGCACATTTCAATCTTGCCACACTTGCAGTCAGTGCCGGCTTGACCATTAACCAGAATACCCTGGCGTGTAGGTCGCCAAGCTCACTGCCCGCCCCACCTCCAGCTTGCATTGAATGGGGGAGAGAGGGGAAAAGGAAAAGAAAGGGAGGGGAGAGTGAGCAGAAGTAGGCGCTCCAGAAAAGCGCAGCTTCTCCGCTGTCATCTGGACTTTCCGCCCCTGCTTGCAGTGCAACATGGTTTGCCAAGATGCAAATTGCTCCTTTTTTTAATTTGGCTTTTACTGAATCCAGCAGGGCCAGGGTGTAAGCACTGTTATTTTTATAGGCTGTATTGGTTACACATTGTGCGATATTGTAAATGGAATCATTTTACTCAGGATAGTCCCTTTAATTCAAACATACTCTATTGTCAACTCCTGAAAACATGACATCTAGCGGCAGTTGCAACACCAGATACGTTAAAAAATAATTTGAAAGGGATCGGCTGCGCATTCCAACGACAAATGCAATTACACATAATTGTACAATGGGAAAATGTATTACTAGGCTATGAGAATGAATACACTATACACAAAAAAGTAATAATTAAATAACAAATGAATACATAAAAAAATCTTTGAGTATACAACAAGATTATTATATAGAGCCTGTATATACCGGAAAATACATATGGAACTTGAATTGTGATGTAAATCAATTTCAATTCCGAAAAACAAAACAATTATGATAGTCACACATTTGTATGTGCAATGTTTATGATTCAAACTAACAATGTTAATATTCACTGTGTTTGAAAAGAGCGTCTATTAATCGTTTTCTTTAGCTGTTTTGAGAACAGAACTGGTTATCAGAAGTCATGTTCGTTATTTGGAAAAAGACTCTGCTGGGTGGCAATAGAGTAGCAAAAACATCGGCTGGAATGTTTTTTAATCTTGCTGGCATAAATTTGGGATATTGATATCTAATAAAGTGGAATGAGCTCACCCACTTAGTTGTTATTCCGCGGCGACTGTGGAATGTCCTCTCATCAGGTTATATCCCATAGCAACCTGCGGACAAATCAAGGGCAGATAAAGCAGTGTGCAAGTGCAGTGCACCATGTGCTCTCTTGTCAGTAGGGCGATTTAGACTGCTTGGTAGTTTGCCGAGCTGCCCCGTTTGGAATTAGCTGGGTCACACAGCAGGATCTCTCGTTGAAGAGTAGAAAAAGGTAGCCGGAATATGATAGCTTTAGATGTGTGGGAGCACTGGCCGGCTCTAATGATGTCCTGCCGCTCGTTAGCACGTGCGATGTTAGAATGCCTCAGTTCTTCTAGCTTTCTCAACGAGTTTCTGCACACAGAAACGCGTTGAGAAAGCTAGAAGAACTGAGGCATTCTATCATAGCACGAGGCTGTATAATCTCTGCTCGGCTATCGGGAAGAGTCTTTGATCCCCACCGCACATGTCCGCAGGTTGCTATGGGATATAACCAGATGAGAGGACATTCCACAGACGCCACGGTGTAACAACTAAGTGGGTGAGCTCATTCCAACTTATTAGATATCAATATCCCAAATTTATGCCAGTAAGATTAAAAACATTCCAGACGCTAATTTTTGCTACACTCTATTGCCACCCAGCAGAGTCTTTTTCCAAATAACGGACATAACCTCTGCTAACCAGTTCTGTTCTCAAAACAGCTAAAGGAAACGATTAATAGACGCTCTTTTCAAACACAGTGAATATCAATATTGTTAGTTTGAATCAAACATTACACTTACAAATGTGTGAATATCATAATTGTTTTGTTTTTCGGAATAGAAATTGATTTACATCACAATTCAAGTTCCATATGTATTTTCCTGTATATACAGGTTTTATATAATCTTGGTGTATACGCAAAGATTTTTTATGTATTAATTCATGTTATTTAATTATTATTTCTTAGTGTAATATATATATATATATATATATATATATATATATTGATCATAGCCTTTTAGTAATAACTTTTACCATTATACAATTATATGTAATTGCAAGTGTTGTTGGATGGCAGCAGCATTCCCACACTGTACGGTCATATAGGGAGCGCTAATATTCATAATATTCATCAGTATTTTTTCTTTTTAACTATGTTAAAAAATAGCTTGAAAGTGAACAAATAATTCAAATCAGTCCCCTCTGACTACAATATTCTACTTACCGGTTTGCAGGAATTTCCTCCCGCTGAAGAGAAATCTTTCCATTGGGGTCGACATAGTCTTCAACCTGAAACATGGAATAGTTATTAATTACGTTTTGTTCAATATTCTTATTAAGACTTCACATTCACATCATATTTTCAGGGATAAGAAGAAAAAAAACTTTTACATTTCGAACAAGATCAATTACCAGATTTTAACAGTAGTACTGACAATTTAAGAATCCCAATCTCATGTTCAGTTGAAATCTTCTATGACCCATAAAATGACCTAACTGGCTGTCAAAACAGACATTATTACTGGGTGCTTAAAACATTCAACAAGTTGTACAATACTCAATTTAGGGCTTTCAATAAATATGTGCCCCTCTGTTAATCTACCATTGCAGCAAATGTTCCTATTAAAGATAATGAACATATATGCCTTTGTACATTTTACTTTTATACAGAGCCCTTTCCAGAGTAAAAATTCTGCTACCTGTATTCGTTTGTAATTAATAATGCACCGGTTAGGTTTGGCTGAAACAACCCACTGAGAAATATTTGATCCCCTATTCTGCCACAGGTTTGCGCACAATTGTAAATCGGCGTGTGCCCTTTCAGTTTAGTTATTTTAAAGTTGCCTATGTTTCACCCGGAAAATCACATATCACTTTTCACTCTAATAAAGGCACCTGGAGTATGTTTTGGGCCATAATAAAACGTAATAGTAAGCTTTCAATTTAAATTTTATTTAACCATGTGTTTACATTATCTCACAGTCTCTGATATCCATTACAAAAGATTTTTTATATATATTAACACAATGCATAACCAGCAGAGATGCTAGGTGTTTTACTAAACCCAAAAGTCCCTTTAGTGCTGGAGACAGCAGTGGTCAGATCGCCATTGCTTTTTGCAAGTCATCAGAGTGAGTGCCATGTGATGTAAGGTATATGGTCACTGCATGCAAAGTGTGGGAAAGGCATTGCTGAATATACTACATCTATGGAACTGAAAGGGTTAATGTTTTGCTTTTTTTTTGCCCATAACTGGATGTGTACTTTCTGCTCCCATTGTCCTTCAGGTTGCTCCATAACTTTTTTATACTAGTAACATGTTACTTTCTCCTATACCTCAGAACTGTACAGTAGCTTTACATATTTCTCACCTCAACCATTGCCTTGGGCAGCAGTTCGGCTCTGAACAGTTGCAGCATTGAGTCCATTATGTTTTTCCAACCCTCGCGCAGAATATCTCCATGCCGGTGGGCTAAGTTGAACACAGTCTTCGCAGCAATCTGAGCCTTGAGGTTGCTTCCAAAAACAGTGGGCAGGTTCTCTACTGCCTGCAGCAAGAGAGCTAAGGAATCACTTTTGTTCTCAAAGTACTGACTAGATTGTATTTGGACTACAGTAAAAATCGTTGCAAAGAACCAGAACATGTTCTCATGTAGCAGAAAGCAGTACAGTATATAAAACTGTCACATATGGACTGATAACCCAACGCAAACTACAGCTAAAAACTATTAATTCTAGCAAAATCAAAAAACAATGTAGGTCTACACAAACATAACTAAAAGGTTTAACAGCTAAGCGTCAATATATATGTGCCTGCACTTACTGTACCCCCTTAATAATTTGTTATAAAGGACTAGGGATTATGTGGTTCTTCATATAATCACAAGATGGAAACTTACTTCACTAATAAGAGTTGTAAACTTGCAGAGAGAAATGATGAGATTGTCAAAGACATCACTTAGTCCATAGTGGGCAGATATCATTGCACATTTCCTAAAATAAAGAAATACTGACGTCAGCAATTAACACTTCGTGACAAACACACACACAGGGGTAACAACAAGCAATGGTGTTTTGCATCAGCTTTGCCAGTTTAGCAAAGTCACACAAGAATATTTATTAACATTTACTTATATAGCGCCAGCATATTCTGTAGTGCTTTACAATTGGGAACAAAGTAGTAATAAAACAATAGCGGGTAATAACATACAGACCAACGGTGAGAGGGCCATAAGCCTACAATCTATAGGATATACTAAATCTAAGTGGGCAGCACGGTTGGCATAGTGGATAACATCACAGCCCTGAGGTCATTAATTAAATTCCTGATCAACGCACTATGTTGTAAGCTCTCCCCGTGTTTGCATGGGTTCTAGGTGCTCCAGTTTCCTCCCACACTCCATACAAAAAACTATTAGTATAATTGGCTTCTGAATAAAAATGAGCCCTAGGGATATATTTACTGAAGTGAGTTTTTAGAAATGGAGATGTTGTCCATAGCAACCAGATTCTACTTCACATTTAACTAGCACCTTCTAGAAGATAATAGCAGCAACCAGATTCTAGCTATGTGCAACATCTCCACTTCTAAAAACTCTGACTTTTGTAAATATACCCCCTAGTGTGTATATGGGTCCATGTGGTAGGGAATATAGATTGTGAGCTCCAATGTGCCTGATGTGAATAGCTGAAATAAAGTGCTGTGTAGTATGTGTATGCCATATAAATATCTCAACACACCACTTTGGTAAATATACCCAAGTCTGTACACAAGTCAGTTGTGCTTTGGGACATTGTAAAAACACCATTGTGCAGTACCTTGCAGAAATCTTGTATTTAGTGAACTGCTAAAAGGAATTAAACTATTAGGAAATTAAACAACTGACAGAATAGTATTTGTCTATGAAGCTCAAAAGGAGAGACTATTAATAAGAATCTGATTAAAATTCACAGGCTTTAGAATTCTAATTAGAAATCAGACCACCTCATATTGTCCAGCCAGTAGTATAAAGCCGGTTATGTTGTAAGAGTAGTTTTTTTTTTTTTTAAACCAATCTCTCAATTATATCTCATGCCCTGTTCAAATATTAAATAATGCCCAGACTGTAAAATAGAAAAAGAAAAGTTTTATGTGAATTTCTAATTCTTTTTTTAATCTGTGTGACTATTGTTAAATAAGGTAGTACGAGACACCAGATGGACAAACATTTTCTCTGGTGCAGATGAGCTGCTTCTCCCATTGGATTCCTAGCAAAGCGCAACAAGAGAAGGCTGCAGATGAAATAGGGCAGGCCGGAGATCTATAGCTGTCTAATCTGTGGCACGTGTCACTGGCAGGAAAAACTAAGAGCGCTGCATAGGTTTTACAGCAAAGAGATGACTTCGTCTCCCCAATTACACCTGTGGTTTTCTCTTAGAGCGCACCTGGACAAGCACAGAGAAATAACTTAACAGTGGTTATACAAATTCTAAATACAGAATTAAAAAAATAAATCCAATCTGATACATCCCTTATGCAAAAATAAACCTTTGAGGTAGTCACAAGAGCAAATGTAAATAATTACCTGAAACCAGATATGGCTTTCTGAATAATGGTCTCTTCCAAGCTCTTGTCAAATACATATGACAAGGCGGCAATGGTTGGTCCCCAAGTCATTGTGAAGAGGTCATGATCATAGCTTCCTGGGGTCACGTGCAGGAAGTTGCCCTCTGGGGTAGCACCTCGGTGTAGCAGTACACTCCACATGTAATTTTCCTTTACAAGACCGGTCTGCTCCTCTGGCATTACTATTTCATCATTCCTGATAACAGCAAGATACAATCAGCCTATAACTGCACATAGGAGATCTATTATGTAGAATAATAGACACATTCTGATGTTTTTTTTCTCCAGATAATGTGGGAACAAATCCTAAAATAGCAGGGGATGGGTTTTAAAATCACTAATTCTACCCTTACCCAAAACTGCCTCTGACATTGCCTTTCATTGAGATTGTTTAGCAGGGCTCCACATATAAGCCTTTCACATCGCCAAAATAACCCCCGGGTTATTCCCAGTTTATTGCCGGTTCGACCCGGGTCGACGCGATTTTAAAAAGCACCAAAATGAATAACCCTGGTCGACCGACCCGGTTTTTAACCCAGGTTAAAAGGAGGGTTAAACACGGGTCGGACCCGGGTTATTTGGCTCTTAAATGGTACAGACCCAGGATATTCGACCAGAGTCTGAGAAAATAGTGCTGATTGGCTTTTTCCAGTCAGCTGACCAGCCTGCACACAGAGCACATGTCTCTGTATTTACATTACTGTCCTGCACTGCACACTTTGGGGAAAAGGCAGCTATTAATAAGCTATATACAGACAGCACAGTGTACTATACTGCACTTTACTTTCACTTTGGAGGAATCATGGCAAACTGGAGTGATGAAGAAGTAATGGAGTTGCTGCAGATCAGGGGTGAGGAAGAAATATGTAAACAGATAAGTTATTGCATCCTTGACAGTGCCAGTTATCACATCATCAGTAAAATGTTGGCTGCATCTGGATTCATCAGGAGTCAACAGCAGGTCGTCAATAAGCTGAATGCACTGAAGAAGCAATTTCATAAGGTGAACGACCACAATAGAAAATCACAGTGGTGCTGCCCGCATGGACTGGAAGTTCTTTGAGCTGTGTGCCAATGCATTTGGCCATACTGCGCTAAGCAGACCTATGACACAGTCATCTGCACTGCAAGCATTCCCCAGCCCCTCCTTTTCTTTACTGAAAACGTCATCATAATTGTGAACCAATAAAATCCTTTAAAAATTACATCACACTGTTTTAACATGGGCAACCCGGGTTGAGTTAAAAGGCACCAAATCCGCAATAACCCGGGAATAACCCGTGTTATTAAGGGGATGTGAAAGGCCCGGACATGGGTCTGACCCGGGTTCAAAACCCGGGTCCGACCCGTGTTTACGATGTGATAGGGGTAATAGTGACTGTAGATAGAGGCACTTGGTGATCATAGCTACAGTCTATTCCAATTACTTTTCTCTCTTTTGCTCTCAAAAGTTTGAGGTTTTCTGATAAGAGATTCCATATATGTCTGACATTAAACATATCATCTAATAGCTGCTATTGCAAATAAACCATCACCGCAGGTTATCCTGATCTCCACGAGAGAAGTGAACTATTTTCATGACACTTTAAACCTTCAATGCCAAATGGGTATGTAGAAGGCAATTTATGACGAAGCAGACAACAGAAAGCTAAAGGTGCCAATGTACGCTGATATCACCACGATACAGCAGAGTGTGAGCTGTAACGACAGCAAACCCTGATTCTGATCCTTTCAAATCAAGACGACCACTGTCAGAGGCTAAACAAGTGATCTGTTGCTTGGCACAAATGGGCGATGGCTTGATCCTTTCCAATTTAGCCACTACAAGTGTTAGGAGAAAATGATTGTGTGCAGCAGCAGCAAGAATGAGCAGTATGTTGCCAGCTTAAGATAAAATACATGAAGAGTAATGTATCAGATCTGCATTTTAAACAATGAACCCCAAAACGTGATGAAATTATTTGAGACAAACAATTGGTGTGTAGGTGCTTTCATTGTCCTGTACAGAAGTACTCATGCAGAGGGGTAAAATCTGCACTGGCATTCAAAGTCTTAATGTAACCTTCTCCTAGCTGGCCTCCCAGTCTCTCACCTCTCTCCACTACAATCGGTTCTCAATGCTGCTGCTCGGGTCATCTTCCTCTCCAGACGTTCTACATCTGCTTCCCCTCTCCTTCAAGCCCTACACTGGATCCCCTTCCCCTTCAGATGCCAATTCAAGGTTCTTACATTCGCCTACAAAGCCCTCACCAAATCCTCTCCCGCATACATTTCTGAGCTTCTCTCCTTCCACACTCCTGCCCGTCCACTTCGCTCAACTAATGCATGCCGACACTCTAGCCAACTGATTACTTCCTCCCACTCCCGCATCCGAGATTTTGCCCGTGCTGCTCCCTACCTTTGGAATGCTCTCCCTCTCCGACTCTTCACCTCTCTACAAATCTTCAAACGGGCTCTCAAGACCCACTACTTCATCAAGGCCTTTCAGCACTCATCCTAACCCACCTCATGCTCTTTCCTTCCTATCTTCCCCTTCTGTGTCACGCCTGTCTGTCTGCCCCTCCCCTTAGAATGTAAGCTCTCACGAGCAGGGATCTCTTCCCTCATGTGCTTCTCTTTACATTTTCTTCTACTCTCTACTCCCCATTAGGGCACCTAACACGTGACTGCCAACTCCCGGCAGCTTATTGTGAGTGCTTTAATCACTATTTCAGCAATGTATATAAGTTGTGTCCTTGTCCTGCACTGTAATGTACTGTAAGTTACTTGTTTCTTGTTCACCTATTAGTTCTATGTACGATGTAAGGCGCTGCGGAACATTTGTGGCGCCATATAAAGGATAATAATAATAATAATGCAAACACAATGTGGTAGGATCTTGCTCTGACTACATTTACATATAGAAGGAAGTTGGGGCTGTGGTTTCTTGAACACAAAATACTACAGCGTTTTCGTTTTATATCAAATCATGGAGGGTGTACCAAACCCGGGTCCTAAGAGAACTGCCTCACTGGGCTTACCCTTCACAGCTGGACAAGTTACTTTTGTGGTCCCTCTTCCAGTTCATGATATCGCTACATCCAATACAAGTAACAAGAGTCGCCAAAATGGCTTCTGGTGGCTTCGTGGCTTCCTGGGATAGGTCTCGGGGGCTGCTTTCTGCTTGTCACCTATGGCGGTGTGAGCAGAGATCGGACTACTGTAATTGCGTTTATAAGAACTGCAGCTATCGTTTAATTTAATTCGCCCCAAAAGGTCCTATAAATTTGCCTTAAGCGTTCAAATGTTGTATATAGTTAGGGGCAAATCTAGCTAAATAGTGCACATATCCATTTGGGCAAACCACGTTAGGGGGGCTAAAGCAGTTTTCTTTTTTTGAAAGCAGGAAATAGTGGCCAGTTTTTTCATGTGGGATTCAAACAGGGACTTTAGTTTAAGGCTGCAATTCAAGGTTGAGCCAAGATGCGTTCCCATCCCATCCCATAAAGAATGATGGCAAAAGGACTACTTTTTGATGCAAACATATAAATCATAGTGTGTATTAACAACATTCCTCTCTAGGGACTTTAAAACAAAAGGGGGTACACACATCTTTCTCTTGGAATGACAATATCCATGTCTCGCTACGGAAAACAGTAGTTTTGGCTGCTCACAAACAATTTCTTTTTCACACCAAGCTCAGTAAGCCTGTGCTACGGGCCAGCCGTACTAAAGTGCAGAAGTGTGTGCATCACCCAAGACATTCCAAGACTGACCTCCTTAAGGCTTCTAGCATGAAAAAGAGAAATGAAAGCAGAGGAGTGCCAGAGATCACATCCTGTCTCCTGAGCACAGTAATCCCCTTGAGCTTTGAAGTCTCTGGTGTTGGATTTACTGAGCAGACTGGATTTCGGAGCAATTCTTAAGCTCTAACTGCCTATAAACAGCTGAGAGTATTAAGGGGAGCCCGGCTTCTTAACAGCTAGACAAGGTATAGTGACGACAGAACAGAAACTTGATCAACTGCTTATGTGGACTAGAGTCCAAATGTAAAGGGAAATAAACACAATATCAGATATTAAACTATGCTGGTAATATCCAGAACCTCCACTCCTCTGCCTCATGCAGTACAATTCCTCTACTAAGGGCAACAACGTGACATGAAAGAGAACCAGCTATTCATATCGTGCCAGAGAGATGCTTTTCTGCTGAGTCTTATTTTACAAATCTTTGTGCGTTTTGAATTTCACTGCATTTCTTGTTCTTTATGCCCTGATAGACTACTCTGATGAACTTTGTTTTTAGACCTTTATCATATAAAAGGCTGGCTTAAGACCTGGACAGAATACACCTGTGTAAATAGAATACAGCACTTTGTTGGGTTGCAGACATGCTCTCACAACATACTGTAGGAACAGCCATGGGCTTTGTTTAACTAAGATATAAATGAGATGACTAGGGGTCCGATTCAGCAGCAACTGCGATTACGCACGCAATCGGGCGATTGTGGCGTTCTGTGCATGCATCGCAGTGCGCGAACACTCCACTGCGATCAGGATAACAGTGACTGCTCAGGCCCTTCGCAGAGTGATTGACAGGAGGTACCTTTAGGGGTGGTGATGGGGGGATGGTCGTTAAAACGCAGGCATGGCAGTGCATTTGAACGCCACTGCAGGGGCGTACATAAATTAGCCACTGCGATGCCAAACGCAGCTTGGGCTTTCACTGCGTGCGATGAGGTTAGCAATTCCTGAGTAAGGTCAGACCTTGTGCAAGTGTGCATGAGGCTGCGATTGTACTCAATGTGGTTTCACAGTCTTGCAAAGTATTACAGATGTGCGTAAGGTAAAGGGTACATGTTTATGTTAGGCTACGTATGGCATTGTGATCGCAATCATTACCATATCATTGCAGTGAGATTGCGTGTGTAATAGCTATTGCAATTGCAGTTGCGATCCGTACCGAATCCGGCCCCAGGTCTGTGAACTTACTTGACGGCATGGTAAATATCTTCTAGCATATCTTGATCAAAATCTTTCCTGCCATTGACGCCTTTCAGATTTTTCCTGAATTCCTGGATGGGAATGGAAAAAGTAGAAAGCTCAGTACTGATCGGTATCCTAACAAACATTTCTTGAAGTAAAGAATACATTCAGTTTGGTAAAAACAGATACAAGTCCAGTACTAATCCCAATTACACTCAACATATAATTATTAAGGATGCACAATCTAATATTCTGTAAGAAGTTCAGATGAATATAATTGGCTCCTGGTAAGATTCAGGTTCAGCCAAATCCCTAGAATTTAGTCAACCGAATGACAATACTGATCGCGATGTATTGCACAAATCCAGAGATATTGCTTCCAGAAGCTGTAACTACAAATAAGATTATCGTTCCTCCTGATTAGTTTCAATCATCAAATTAAGATTTGGTGGAAACTTTGATAAAATAATGTATTATTTTGGTACATCTTTAAACACTACTGAGCACATGGCAAATTCATGGTCTGCATAAGAGAGAAATCATATTTAAAGACCTCTAATCCTGCAGACAAGTACATAAAATCTAGAATATTCATGAATAGAAACAATTTAATAGCTAAACCTTTTATTGGTATTAGCACACGTATAAGATAGAAATTGGATACATAACAATCCACAAGAAAAGATTATTTGGACACCCTTATTTACGGCAGTAGCATCAGACAATGAAGCATAAGCATGAGCCTGCTGTATGAGAATAAGCTGTAAGGCTTGGTGTGTGTGTGTATAGCCCTGCACTATAGTGATTTGAAACAAAAAAATGGAATTACAGACCACTTGCTCTCATCTCACCTCCAGAGTCATTGGCACACTCTGCTTGCGGACATTATGATTGTGCTGGTCGGTATTCAGCATGATGACTGCATAAGCCAAAGCAAAGCAGGCATCACTATTTGCAAAGGGAGTCCCATTGGATTGCTGATAAGAAAGCAAACAGCATCATTGATATTCTATTTATAAAGAAAAAAGTAGTAAAATGATTATGTTACAGCTCATCAATTGCATTTTACAAAGCTACAGTGCATCCGGAAAGTATTCACAGCGCTTTACTTTTTCCACATTTTGTTGTGTTACAGCCTTATTCCAAATTGGAATAAATTCATTTTTGTCCTCAAAATTCTACACACAAATACCCCATATTGACAACGTGTAAAAAGTTTTTTGAGATTTTTGCAAATTTTATTCAAATAAAAAAAAACTAAGAAATCACATGTACATAAGGTGATCCGTATGAAATACCGCCGGCCCTGTGGCCGGCAGTTCGCATCCCAGCAGCGGCAGGCTGACAGAAGCAGAGTTCCCGGCAGCGGAAGCGCTGGAAATCCAGATCGTCCATCAGTAAATACTAACCTAACCCCCTAACCCTAACCCTCCTTAGGGGTACCCCCCCAGGTGCCTAACCCTAATCCCTCCCCCCCTTCCCCGCTGCCTAAACCTAAGTCCCCCCGGGGGGGTGCCTAACCCTAAGTCCCCTCCCGGGTGCCGTAAACCTAACCCCTCCCGGTGTCGGAAAAATGACAGGTGTCTAGTTATAGACGCCTGTCATTTAACCCTCGCCGGGATAAAGCAGTCGGGAAGCCGGCTGTCAGGATTAAGACAGCCGGTTTCCTGATTGCATCTCGTGCATAAGTATTCACAGCCTTTGCTCAATACTTTGTTAATGCACTTTTGGCTTTATATCTGTATAAATGGAATCACACTGGCAGGATTCAAGACACATTGTACAAACCAAGCTACAACCAACTGCCCACCCACAAGTAATGTATATATGCTTTAGTAACCTTAAAAAGGCACTAGTCATATTTGCCCACAAACCATTAAGCCCGAATCTAAACCATTAAGATGAACATGCTCTTCCTCCCAAATCGCACCTTGAACAGGGTAAAGTAGGCTTACCATTAACTGCCATATAGTTTTCTTATAACTACACCTCACTTTTTTATTGCCTCTGTTCAACAAAATATTTTACTCATCTAAAAGTAGGACTCATGGTTCACACTAACATAATAAGCATTAATACATTATTACTTACTCTCCAGTGATCTGTGAAAGCCTCCAGTAACCGCTGAATCAGAGGTGCTTCCCCTGGTAAACGGAAAGCTTCAAGGTAAAGCCGCAAAGCTTCATCAACTCTCAAGCCTTGAAACTGAAATGTTCTGAATGATATAGAGTAAATGAAAGAGTTATTATAATATGCACAGCAGCTGACAGCAGGCAGAAAAGAGAATCATCATATTCACTAAATACACAATTAACTAGAAAGGATGGTAAAAGTCACCGGATGCAGGAGAGGAGAGGTAAATATAAAGCTGCATGTGCTCTTCTGAGAAAGTTTTCACTAATCACGTTTAATGGACACAAATGTCGGAATGGAGCAGAGTTGTAGGGAAGAGTCCTCTGCATGCTAGTGGTTTGAAGAAAAAAAAAAAATAAAGCACGTGCCAAGAAAATGCACCAAATACATATTTCAGGATTTGGTGTAGCACCAAACCCTTTTACACAAGATTCTTCTCTATCCCAAAGCAAAGCTTTTGATTATTATAATAAGGTAGTTGAGGACAAACGGACGTTCCTGCAGAGTGGGGGAAATGCATGGAGGCTACACATTCCTCACTCCCTATGAAATACATGAATCGGCACTGTAGGCCGGAGAACCTATCAGAGGACTGGCAGAAAACCAAAAAAGTGAGATCTGTGCCGACAATGCTGAAGTCTCAATCTTTTTCCCAAACCCTCCTACTAGTATATGACCAAACGAGCTAGCTGAAAGGAGGTAGAAGATTTACAAACCGTATGATTATTCCTTGCCGGAAAAGCCCTAGCTTGGAGCATGGTTCTAATGACACTGACCAAACACTCTTTTGAATTAAGTGGGGAGTTGCTTGACAGATGGGGAATGACAATACGCTATTACAAGGTCTATGCATGTGGCAGCAGAGGACTCAGATCCATTAGCCTCCTACAATGGACGTGAAATATATCGTTACATTGTCAGATAAATGTAAAATATATATATAATCTAATTAATACATTTATAAGTGATGTTGCCCATAAGCAACCAGATTCTACTCAACATTTAACTAGCACCTTCTAGAAGATAATAGCTAGAATCTGATTGGTTGCTATGGGCAACATCACTTGTTGCCCATAGCAACAAGTTTGCCCGTAGCTATGGGCAAAACTCACTTCTAAAAACTCTCACTTTAAATTTACCCCCTTAGGTAAGTCTATGATCACTAGTGGGAATGGCTGCCGTAACTGAGACACCAGAGCCCTATTTCCTGCATACATGATGTGACACGCCCACAAAGCGGTCCAGACATGCCTGAATTTGAAGCCATCACTCCCGGTTGCCTCCCTCAAATGCTCTATACCTGTCAAATCACACTGCACATAAATAATTGCAGCGTGCAACCACGATAATGTACCTCGACACACAAAAAGAAAAATCTCTCCATTTGCAAAATCATTAGCATTGTGTACAACTCTGAATCAGGCCCATACGGTGTGCTGTGGTAGAAGCGAAAATAGATCAGTCACCCTAAAAATCTAATAATCACAAGACATATTACAATTGTGATAAAGAGTCAATAAGCTAAAATTGAAAAACAAATCTCTATGAGCAAAGCAAAGCAAAAGTACTTAAAAAGCAGAGAGATATTTTACTTGTAAATACTCTTGCAGAATCCCATAAAATAGTCCGTCGTTTTGCATATTTGAGCCACTGGGAGCAGTTTTAGTGCATCCTATGGCTCATATTTTCCTCTGACTGAGGGAGAAGCAGCATGAAGTTCCCACACTGTGGAGAGTTGAAGGTATTTTGCCCATAAAGTTTTATTGCTGAAACTAAAAATCTATAACTATGTATCTCCATTCAAACAATCGCACTGGAGCTGTGGAATCCAGCCCTGACGACTCACCCAACAAAACTTTCAAGTAAATCCAGGTTCTTCCGATCGCTCACAAATTCCCCAATCATCTTTTTGTCCAGCCTTGGGTTCTCCCTGAGCCATTGAGCCACCTCATTGTTATCCATTGGTGTTGCCAGGAGATTCTTTTCTTGAAGGAACTGTATGCCTTTCTTTGATTTTTGATTAAACTGTTCGGTTCCAGTCATGAGGAGCTGGGGAGCACCCATACAAATATATTATAATATATATACACACACACGCCTATAAACACATTCATTGCATGAAGGCTATGGAATATATTTTTAAGCTTTCACCTTTTTTTTGTTCTTTATATCATTTAGCTCTTGTACCGTTGGAAGGAATGTGGAGAAGCGAGGCGGTTTCTTCAGGGTCTTCTTGTCATCTGAAAATAATAAAGGGTTGGTCTGTTTCCTTAGTGACTCTACAGACAGGTAACACATAATAGAAATACCATGTAGGATAATAACACACACAAATGCTGACAAAATATGCTAATCTAAGCCTTTACATATACTGTATATTCTGCAATTAAATAACAGCTGCTCATAGATGGTAATCTGAATTTTAGGTCTGACCTCTAGTTTAGTAAAATGGGTTTAACTGAACCATAGAATAAATAAACCTCCACAACAGAACATATTGGGCGGAATTCGATTCCAGCCCCTATCGCGCCCGACGGTGCTATTCAATTCTTGCTCCTGACGGGCGCGGTCAGCTGCCAGCGCTACATTTCAGTTCGCAGCCCCAGGGGGATGAGAGCTGAAATGTGTGAAAAGTGACCTGTTTGAGCGCCCAAACATCTCTTTTCGCGGTCGCGCCCAGCACTTTGGTTGGGTTTAGCTGCTTTATGCGGCTAAACCTGACCTCTATGGGCGCGATCAGAGCGAAAAACTGCATCAATTGAATAGCGGCCCGCGATCTCCTGTCACTTTAGACGGGAGATCCGGACTGCGTAATCAATTGAATTACGCCCATGTGTTAACAGAGTGCAATTTATAGAGAATTAGTAGGGCAGCCTGTAGATGACCCAAACAGCAGAGCACCATTTCTGTTTCCATAGTTACTATTCCAGGTGCCTATTTACTGATTCACCCATTGGATGGTGCGTTTCACATACATACATGTTCTTTATATTAACACCACTAACCTCGGTCATTGTCATCCTCAGCCTCCTGTACTCCAAGACTCATCTTATCTGCCATTAGATGGCCACCAGTTGGAGGACGAGGTCCATGAGGTTCTGTATTGTTATTTGAAGGAGCGACTTCTATGTGGCGCTCATTGCCTGTTGGAAAGAATGGTTCAAATGAAACAGGTGACTTAATAACCATCTGAAAATATCAGCTTTGTGTAAAGCCTACATTTGAGGTTTGGACACCTTATGAAAAACAACTGCACTAGCAGTTGTGTAAAACCGATAACTAAAAGTAAAACATTAGCAGGACTCACTATTCCCAGAATCTCTAGCTACTTCCGTGGTATCCGCACACGTTTTGCCTGCCTCTTTCTTGTCCTGCTGTAATGTGTTACTTAATATCTTCGCCTGACAATGTGCTTCTGTGCTGTCAATGACAGTCAGTAGAGCTTCTAGCGAAAGCAGATGAGTCGTGTACAGTTGTCCAGACACTGGGAAGGCATTCTGGGGGGGAAACATACAGACACCAGCAAACATTACACAAGTGCTAAAATAGTAAATATACAGCATAAATAATAATAACAATATTAAGGAAAAAAGACAGTCAATGCATCTATGAACCTTTGAAAGAAGTTTGGTGAGATCCTCAAAGAGGTTGGAGCAATAATAGTCACAGTCATAATTAATGTAGAGCTCGGATACAAAGCTGGGTATCCTCCACAGCTGTACTATGGCTTCCAGTGCCATTTCTTTCATCTCGTATGGCATCTTGGGATTTTCTATGGTAATAATATCCATCAGCTTCTTTATATACATCTGTATACAGAAAAAAATAGTGTAAACTCTGTTATATTTCAGTGTAATTAAAAGATGAATAGAAGCATTACTTAAAAGTGTAGCTTTTTCCAAATTATCTTACTCCATACAAATGCTCCCGATTAGCATGTCACTAGCAGACATAAAAACCTGCACCAAGCTCTTTACCAAATTTCTGTGGAGAGATGGCAGACCCCGGTTGGCAGTGAACAAGTTACTACTTCCTAGGTCTCATGGAGGGCTGGGGCTCCCCGATATTCTCACATTTACTAGGGCGGTGCATTTTAGGTATATTGGTGATTGGTTGTTGAAAGGGAAACATATACCCATGCGCCTACTGAGGTAGCTATGTTTTCACCTTACTCAGCTGCTGCTTTGTTGCATACACCTAGAAAATCTATCCCAACTCACATATTTCTTAATGTCTTATTTCATGATACATATTTGGCCTGGAGAGCTATTTGTACCAAACTATCAAGACCCTATACCGCCTCGAAGTATATCCCTTTTACTGGTAATCTTATGTTCCCACCAAGACTAGATAATTCTGGCTTTTGCCAGTGGAAACAGAAGGGTATTGCCTTAATTAACGACAGTTTCAACCCAGGTGGAGTTATTCTCCCTTTCTCTACCCTCCATACTGATGCCCATATTCCACACAGACAATTCTATATGTACCTTCAAGCCACTCATTCTGCTCGTCCTCTTAAATTCCCTGTTCATTCCTCCAATTCGCCTGATCCTCTCCTCCAATTCTCCTATCCTTTCTTGTGCTACACCCCTATAAAACTAAGGCCCTGATTCAGACCCGCTCTCTGCCGCAGGTAGCTCGCAGGGTCTGTTGGCGTTTTTTATGGGTTTTTTTACTTCACGCCGCTCGCAAAGCTGCGGGTCTCCACCCACAGCTTGTGCGAGCGGGCTGGAGACTGTCGCAATTATCGCGACCATCGGGCTTGCGACGAGACCCTGGGGTAGGGTCTCTGCTGCCGCAAGCCCGAGTGGACTCCCTGCTCTAATAGAGCAGGAAGTCCACTACGGACATCACTAGTGATGTCAGTAGGTCCTCCCGCAAACGCCAGGCATTCCTAAGGGAATACCTGCGCTTGTGCAGCCACCCCCCTACCCGCCTACAAAACGGGTCGAGCTGTCACTCACCAATGACAGCCGCCCCGTTTTGTAGTGAGCCTCGCAGCAACTGAAGTTCAGTGCGCAGCAGGGAACCATCGAGCCGCTTGCGAGCGGCTCTGAATTAGGCCCCAAGTATCTTACTACAGATCTGGTGGAGAGTTCGCATGACAAGGTATGGAAACATACATTTTTATCATGGTGCAGAGACCTGACTACTGTCACTTCCATGGTCTGCTTGTTGCATACTTATGATGCTACTCTTAAATGTTTGTGCTGTTCCTGGCTACAAGAGCTTCACATCAAAATGATTAATAGAGCATATATCTTGCAGGCTCGCAGGAGTTTTATGGTGCAAGGGGAGACGGGAGATTGCTTAAAATGCAGGCGCCCGAATGCTACGTTTTTTCATAATTTCTGGACATGCCCTAAGATCGCAAAGCTTGGGGGTAAGGTAATTATCTTTATTAACTCTATTTATCACCTAAAACTTTATAGTGATCTGCTGGCCTTATTATGTGCTAATTTCACAAAACTGGGATTTGGGCCCTGATGAATCTCGCATAGTCCCATTACTGACTGTCCTTGTCACCATAGCTAAAAAAGTCATTTTATGTGCTAGAACCTCCCCTTCACCTCCATTTTTGGAACGGTTAAGTGCTCCAGACTCTGTATTATGATAGACAAGCAGTTTTCCCTGCGCTGGAAGCAGGGGTTACCTCCTTTTATAAAAAATGGGGGGCATATATTGAATCACTCGACTCCCCTACACAAGCTCAGATTTTGAAGATGTTTGAGACTACCTCATGGTATTTACTCAAGACAGTTATCTTGAATGATACGGAAATTCTTATGTATAGTATTTCCTTCTGATCAATTCCTATATATAGTACGTATGCTCAGGGGACATGCTCTGTACATCACCATGATATTGACCACATATTCTCTCTTCATTGATTCTACTGCAACGCTGCCTTTCTTTCTTTCTTCCTCCACCTCCCCTCCTATTTTTATTTCTAATATTTGTATTTTTTGCTGTTATGTTTCTGTTTTGATCCAGATATCCATATGCATTGTTTTACTTTTCGTTGGATATTATAATATTGTTCATGGGCTATTTTTGTAGTGTTATACAATTCGAACTGGGACTATGGCTCTGAATCAGGGCGTCCCTATTTTTTTTTTTTTGACCGGCCTCCAGGCCGCTCGCACAGCTGTGGGTGACCACCCACAGTGTGTGCGTGCAGCCTGGCGATGGCCGCGATTAACGCGACCATCGGCTTGCGAGGAGACCCTGTGGTAGGGTCTTAGCTCTCGCAAGCCCGAGTGAACTTCCCGCTCTAAGAGCAGGATGTCCACTACTGACATCACTAGTGATGTCAGTAGGGCCGCGCACAAATGCCAGGCGTTCCTTCGGGAATGCCTCCGTTTGTGCCTCAACCTCCCCCTCCCCACCTACAAAACGGGGCGAGCTGTCGATCAACATCAACAGCCGCCCCGTCTTGTAGTGAGCCCCAGAGCGAGTGATTTCTCACTCGCTCCGGGGCGAGCGTGTGCAATAGCCCACCGTCAACTCGCTTGCGAGCGCTATGCGTTCGCGAGCAGGTCTGAAACAGGCCCTATATTTCTACTTCCCTAATTTATGTTTAGCGGATGAATCTACACACCAGTTTGCTTTTTCTATGTTACCTTTGTATAACTATTGCACATTGTGATTTACTGTTATTGATATCTGCCTGCAACATTTTCTATTTTTTCTGTCACTTGATTTTTGAAAATCCAAAATAAACAGATCTTTAAAAAAAAAAAAAAAAAAAAAATTAATAGAAAGGAAATACAACTGTGTTGATAGAGAAATAAATAGGGAATTCATCCTAAGTAAATATAGTAATTAGACAAAAAATAGTACTAAGGAGGGACTTCCTCCTCTCCCATGTGAACTTTATTACGCTACAAAAGAAAAAGTAAAACAATCTATAACATAAAATGCTGTATAACAAGGGTAATACTGTAAGCCTTATAACTATAGCACTTACACATTGGCACGACATAAATAAACATTTACCTCCAGCTGAAATTTTAGATGCTCTCTCATACTTTCAAATAGAAGGAAGCATGCCCGCAAGGAAGCCGTATACAAGTTTAATCGTTCCGCACTCAACAACTGTAATTTCAAAGTAACAATTGTCAATAGATGGACTTAAAAATGTAACAAATACTTAGATCTAAAGGATATGTATTTATTTATTACCAGTTATTTATGTAGCGCACACATATTCCGCAGCACATTACAAAGAATATTTGTCTATTCACATCAGTCCTTGTCCCAGTGGAGCTTATAATCTAAATTCCCTACCACATGTACACACATACACACTAGGGTGTGTGTGCATGTGGCAACCTACCAGTATATTTTTGGAGTGTGAGAGGAAACCAGAGCAAACCCACCCAAGCTGAGGGAGAATATATCAACTCCATACAGTTAGGGCCATAGCGGGAATCAAACCCATGACCTCAGTGCTGTGAGGCAGTAATGCTAACCAACTTACAGTCTAAATTCCCTTACAATCTAAATTCCCTACCACATGCACACACACTAGGGTATGTGCGTGTGCATGTGGTAACCTACCAGTATATTTTTGGAGTGTGCAAGGAAACTGAAGCACCTGGAGGAAACCCACACAAGCACAGGGAGAATATAAAAACTCCACACAGTTCAGGCCGTAACAGGGAATCGAACCCACAACCTCAGTGCTGTGAGGCAGATTTCATCCAAAAAGTGATCGGAATTGGTCAATCAAGCTGTTCAACATGTTTGATTTCACAGACCAATCGGTGCTGTAGATTGCTAGTGTATGGGAACAACCAGCCTTTTGCAGACAGTTACTAGTAAAAAATTTGCACAATTGGATGACCCATTCTTTGGTGAAAATTATCTGCAAATCACTGAAAAATATTTGCAATGTATGGGAGCATATTAGTGGATTGGAGAATCATTAAACTGGGAGGAAAAACGCAGAATCTGTGAACTGTTTTTTTTATGATTGCTGATGTATGGTCCCCTTAAATATTTTTATTAAACACATGCTATATGTATGAATATGTAAAAATACAGATAACTTTGAACTGCAGTCAGCAGGAAGATAATTTTTCTTCCTTGAGTGCTTAGATCTATAAATGCAAAAAAGTAATGGGTACCTATCAATGCCTCATTGATTTTATATGCAACTTTCTACGCGTGGGTAAAATGGATGGAAAAAAGGTAAAATGCTCGGAAAGCATGTGAAAGTCTTTCTAAAATTATTTTGTGTCAAATCTTTTGAAGATGACAGGTGCCCCATAGCATCCAATAAGTTTATAATTATCATTTTATAGAATGTTCTTGTTAAATGACAGTTTGAGGCTGACTGGTTGCTATAGGCAACTTCTCCAACTGTACTCTTTAGAAGGTTTAATACAAGTCCCCCTTTAAGTTTTCTATATGCCAGAGGATCCCAAACTCCACCATTACAGTTCAGGTTTTAAGGATATCCATGTTTGAGCTCAGGTGAGTTAATTAGCACATCAGTAAATTTGATTTAACAATCTGGGCTCAAGCATGGCTGTCCTTAAGACCTGCAATGTTTTGTACTACAAGTCTTTTGCTGTGTTTTCTTGTTTTGTTTGCACAGTACAGCAAGGCGCTGCACAGGGCCGGATTAAGGCTTGTGGGGGCCCAGGGGCAACTAAGTTATGGGGGCCCTCTCCAATAAATTGGCCCCTTACCTTATCCCCCTCCAATATGGGCACAGTGCCCCCCTGGTGGCTCCCTCACAGACCACTTCTGTGTTTACAGCCCAGTGCTGTTCCCA
This sequence comes from Taudactylus pleione, assembly GCA_031769625.1. Classification (NCBI taxonomy): domain Eukaryota; kingdom Metazoa; phylum Chordata; class Amphibia; order Anura; family Myobatrachidae; genus Taudactylus; species Taudactylus pleione. The sequence goes on along the minus strand of JAUIMM010000015.1, from coordinate 33,937,933 downwards.
CCCCAGTGTCTCCCCAGCCCCACCTTGTGTTTTTCGGCTGCCAACTGCAGTACAGCTCCTTGGCTGCCTGCTCTCTTTCAACGGGTGCAGCTCTGAGTGAAGACATAACGTCACGTACGCTGCACTGATTAAACAACAGAAAGTAACTGAGCGCCACGATTCCTCGGACTGTCACCGTACAGGTACCTGCCTGCGCCTTGCTGATCCTGCAGCATAGCAGGCAACAGTCCATCTGTGCACCTAGTCCCCCGTCGCTGGGCATGAGTGTGGGAGCCCCGGGGGCAGTCCCAGTTGCACCCCCTTAATCTCACCCTGGCGCTGTAAATCCCTTGAGACACCATATAATAATAGTTCTAAATAAAAATGCATAGATTAAAATTTAGCCCTAAAAAGATAAAATCTTGCGAAGAAAACTATAAAAAAAACAAAAGTTAATATAGAAGAGGTAGTTTTAAATGTTATTGATCAGCACGATCAAGCAAGTATATAATTGTGTTTGTTTCATGATATTTGTAGCCACTCAAAACACTGTTCCTAGGTTGTCTAATGTGGAAATACTAAGTGTATAATAATGGAAAGGTGTGCAACCTGTGTCTGGAACCAAGAATTTAAGGCTTCAGCCTAGAAAAGGTTGAGCATCAGTTTTAAAGGAGACTTGCACATGATAAAACAGTGACTCCACTACCTGAAACAAGTGCCGGCAGAGCTCATCCCTCACAAGTCCCAGGAGAGAAACATAGTTCGCAATGTGTGCAGACTCCAATGCTACTGTAATCAGCTGTAAGCCCATGTGTATCATCACTTCCGAATTATGGCGGTCATGCGGGTTGGTAAGTGAAATGAGGAAGCGGAATAGTTCACGAATACAAGGAAGCCCATAAGGTACTAAGATTGCTCCTACAAAATGTAATTGAGAGAGTTATAAAATGCAATATTTTAAACAAAACCATAACAGAAGAAATGCTAAAGTACCATCAATCAGGCATACAGGGAACTGTGAGCGAAGTTTCAGGACGAGATCTGCTCATGCGCAAAGCGGCCTATACGCATGCGCAGATCTCAAACCATCGGAGACGTACGTGAACAATGGACATCTCCGATGTACATCTCTGAATTAGGACCAAATTGCAGTGTTTGACAACAAGGATTTTTTATATTGGTAGGAAAAGTAAAGCCCCCTACCTTTACCAAGAAATAATATTCGTGGAGGTCAGTAATGATGCTGCATGACATGACTGGTGTTACAGTCCCATTAATAATGACAAATTCTCATTCTAAATACTGCAGCTTCAGCTAGGCCTGGATTATGCCTGGACTCCTGTATAGATGCAGCCACGACTGTGTGAAAATACAATGCAGCACTTCCCTATTCTTTTAAAGTAGACCCATTCTTTCTGGAAGGGTTGTACTAGGCAGATGTCTGAAATCTGGTACTCTGGCTAATGAGTGTTATGGTAGGAGAAAACACAAGCTACAATAGGCATAATAAATCCAGCCCAGAGGAAGAATAGTATAGCCCAATGGTTCCCAAATGGTGCCCTAGTGTAATAGCATTTCTTTCATGGCACCCCTAGGCCAAAAATTTCTCATTGAGTTAATGTGTCCTCCTTAGGTTCAGTTATGTGGTGTCGGACAGGGTTGCGCTTCTGTTTGTACAAATACTTTATGATTGACAGCCACCAACACCCGTTTTTTACCTATAAACACTGGCAATAAATAATTTGAATCGGTCTTGTCAACAGCTCAATGCACCCAGTTTGGGAACCACTGGTATAGCCATTATCATGTGTCTAGGGAGATGGATGAGGGATCCTTGGAGAAGGAGACTTTTCAGCCACAAATACTAAACACTATCCCAATTAAATAACATTAAGCCAACATATGGGTCACCGTTGATCGACAAGGTTTCCTGTAGTAGGTGTCTATATACTCTTAGGGAGTAAAACAATATTAACTAAACTAGACACCTTAAGCAGAAATTAATATTGTATTTAGGTGCAACATTTGTACTAAACCAAAGTAACTATTTACACAATGTTGTTCATGGTCCAACTTGCACTAAATAAAAGCAGATAGGTTGCTGTGGCCCATTCATATTAAATGTAGCAACATTACAAGAACAGATACCTCAGTTGTCTGTATGGACATACGGTTAACTCAAGGAAACAAAATGTTATATTCTTGTTCACTTATTAGTTCTATGTACTATGTAAGGCGCTGCGGAACACTTGTGGCGCCATATAAAGGCTAACAATAATAATAATAATTCTAAAAGCAGTGAAGTGTATAATCAGACCTTTAGATGCAGGATATGCCAGGATACCGTAATGGCTAAAGTTCTCAGAATGTTCAGTGTCTGATTGGCTGCCAAAGTCCTGCTCCCCCATCCCAAAGTTAGGCTAGTTGTAGATCTGGTGCTAAAGAAAGAGGCTGGCTCACTGCAACTTCACATATGCCTAGATTTTCTCTTCTATTGATTTATATCTATCAACTCAGTGCATCAAAAAATAACACGGAACGCAGGAGACAGGAAATTAGATGCAGGGACAAGCTTAGTCTTTTAGTACTCTTAAAAATTAAACACCCTAAATTCAGACTGAATTCCATTTATCATCTGTATTGGCATAATGTCTCGGACTGCTAGAAAACATTCTGCACCAATAACATCCCACTATCACCCAATGCAGCATAATCACTAGCCTACCCAATCTCCTTTCTTGGCTTGAGTTAACCGTATGTCCATACAGACAACTGAGGTATCTGTTCTTGTACCTTCTGTGATAGGATCCTGCTCTCCTTTATCTGTAACCCCCTTCTACCCTAATGACACCCAAAGCCTAATTTTACCCTGTTGTTGGACTATAGTGATGGGCTGCTTGCTGACATTTAGCACAGCACTATGCTTCATGTAACAGCAGCTCCAGAAATTCTTCATACCATAAAATGTGTACTGGGCGGAATCTGCAATTACTCATGTACTTTTTCTCTTTACATTTACCATATATAAGAAAGCACATATATACTTGCAGAAATAATGAAACTCAGTGTATGTTATCTTTAATAGAGTTTAAGAACAGCCAACAGCCATAGCACCCATTTTAAGCTAATTGTAATTGACAGTGGTAGAGTTCTAATACTTGAAAATAGAACGGTGATCTGAGCTAAAGATGGCAGCATGTGATTTGTTAGCCAAATCCAATGTCAAAACACACACTACCTGTCCTGGAATGTACCACTGCTTATAAGTGATTCAGCGTAAACCCTGCATGAAAGCGGAGGATGGATCAACCACTTTAAGTTAATTTTAATGAAATTCATTCACTGGATCTAGTGCATCTACAAGCATACCTTCTTTCTGTGAAGACTGTGTAAACCTAACTCCCCGAGGATTGACATAGTCCATATCATGAACTGAGGCAGTGTCTGAATGTTCAGCCATTGACGAGTTATCTTCTAGTACTTCAGGGATGGATTCTACAGATGCAGATTGTGTCTTTCTTTCCAGTAGTTCTTCATTCTTTACATATAAAGTAGAAAGTGGAAAATGGTATCAGCAAGTGTAGATGGTTTTACCAGAGACGCTACTATACTAAGATCTGAAAATTTTCAATATATACGAGAAACATAAAATTCAGAAATAATGTTTGCAAACAATGTACAGACACCCAACAACATCTTGAAATGCCATTTTTATCAATAATGCAATAAGTACTTAACTGAATCAGGTTTGTAAACCGGTAACAACACCTTTGATAACTTTTTCTTCGAGGTACATAGGGTCCACAGGGATACCATGGGGATAATGTGGTTGGAGTGATCCAGGCACCAAACAGTTAAGCTTTCTGCTCCCAGGATGCCACATATACCCCACCCCCAGCCATTCAGTTGTGTAAACAAGCCCAATGCAGGAGAAGAAAAGGAGAAGGAAGAACAAATCGTATACCAGAAACACTCTCAGAAAATGAGGGAATCCGTGAGTAAAGAAAAATTACCCAATGCAGCCAGGTGCGTCAGGGTGGGTGCCCTGTGGACCTCAAAGAAAAAAAAAAAAAAAAAGTTATCAAAAAGGTACGTATACCATAACTGTAATTTTCTTCAGGATCCACAGGGATCTACAGGGATACCATGGGGATGTCCTAAAGCAGTTCCTCTGAGGGTGGGGGATGCTCCTGCGAAGAAAGTAAGCATCCTGAGAGGCAAAAGTATCAATGGTGTAAAATCTAAGAAAAGTGTGGACAGACCACCAAGTGGCTGCCTTGCATAATTGCTCTGCAGAAGCACCACGAGTAAACGCCCACGATGGCCCCACAGACCGAGTAGAATGAGCTGTCGCCGTGTTTAAGACAGGGAGATCAGTCTGTGTGGACACCTGAGAGATAGTCAGACGTAACCATCGAGCCAGAGTCTGTTTGGTAGTTGCCCATTCTCGTTTGTGAAAACCATAAAGCACAAAAAGAGCATATGATTTTCTAACAAAGTTTGTACGCTTCACATATATACGGAGAGCACGAACCACATCCAGGGAGGCTTCACCTACAGAAAGATCTGAAGACTGAAGAGATTGTGCTTCCAGCTTTTCATTCACATGAAAACGGGACACTACCTTAGGAAGGTAACCCTCCCTTGTATGGAGAACAGCTCTATCCTGCTGAAAAATCAAACATGGGGAGCTACAAGTAAGCGCTGCCAAAACAGACGCTGTGTGCAGAAGAAATAGCAAGGAGAAAAAGTGTCTTCGATGTCACCCATTTCAAATCAACAGAGTCCAGAGGTTCAAATGGAGGAGCTTGCAGCCCCTTGAGATCCAAAGACAAATCCCACTGTGCTACTAGTGGGACAACTGGTAGCTGAACTCGCAGAACCCCCTGAAAAAAATTCTAACATCTGGCAAAGAGGCAATCTTTCACTGGAACCAGACTGACAGTGCAGAAACCTCCACTCTCAGGGTGGCCAGGCGGAGACCAAGGTCTAACCCAGCCTGGAGAGAAGAAAGAACCCGGGAAACCCTAAAAACCTCAGGGTCATACTTTCTGTGGGTACGCCATTTACCAAAAGAATGCCAAGCTCTGTAATAGATGTGGGCAGAGGAAGGTTTCCGTGCCCTAATCATCGTTTGAATCACAGTGCTGGAGAAACCTTTGACTCTTAAGATGGAAGACTCAAGAGCTACACAGTCAAAGACCGACTGGGTAAGCCCAGATGTAGGCAGGGACCCTGAGCTAACAGATCCGGCCATAGAGGAAGAGGAAACTGAATGTCTATGGATATATTCCTTATGTCAGTGAACCAATGATGTCTGGGCCAAGCAGGAGCCACTAGTATTACAGTTCCACCTTCCTGCTTGAATTTCCTTCTAACCCTTGGGAGGATGGAAATCGGAGGAAAGAGATATGCCAGATTGAAGTCCCATCTTACTTCCAGTGCGTCCATTAAGGCAGCTGAGGGGTCTCTGGTCCTGGACCTGTACCTGCGGACCTTGTGGTCGTGATGTGATGCCATGAGGTCTATATCCGGTAGACCCCATTTGTTCACTAGGAGTTGAAAATGCCCCGGATGGAGAACCCACTCTCCGGCGTGTATGTCCTGACGATTTAGAAAGTCCGCTTCCCAATTGAGGACTCCCGGGATCAATATTGCCGAGATAGCCGGAAGATGATGTTCTGCCCAGAACAGAATGTTAGTCACTTCCCTCATGGCTCCGTGACTTTGCGTGCCTCCTTGGTGATTGAGATAGGCTACTGTGGTTGCGTTGTCGGACTGTATCTGGACCGACCTGCAGTGGAGCAGGTCCTGTGCCATGATGAGTGCTTTGCGTACTGCTCGATGCTCCAAAATGTTAATGGGCAGATGACTTTCCCGATTTGTCCATCTTCACCGAAAGGTGTGATGACCTGTCACTGCCCCCATCCACAAAGACTGGCGTCCGTGGTGAGAGGCACCCAATTTGGAATCCAGAATGGGTGCCCTTTGTCTATATGGTCCATTTGTAGCCACCACACGAGAGAGAGATGAACCTCTGGAGTGAGAAAGATCCTCTGGGACTTTATTTGATGATACTGTCCTTTCCACCGGGAGATAATCAATTTTTGCAGAGGCCTGGAGTGGAACTGAGCATATTCCTCCATGTCGAAGGTGGATACCATTGACCCCAGGACCTGCATCGCTGATAGAATGGATACCATTCGCTTGAGTAGCATTTTGCGATTCCTAATGATAGGGCTGCAACCTTGTCCTCTGGCCGAAACACCCTTTTTGTGCATGAGAATCCAGAAATGCTCCCAGATGTACCATCCGCTGTGTTGGAGAAAGAGAATTTCTTCCAATTGATGATCCAGCCATGTGTCTGTAGACAGGCCATAGTCAGTTGGAGATGGTGTTGTTGAACAGCTGGAAACTGTGCTAATATCAGAAGGTTGTGCAGATATGGTAGTATTCCGAGACGCCTGAGGTAGGCCTCCATAATCGCCATTATTTTGGTGAAGACCAGAGGGGCCGTTCATAGACCAAAGGGCAGTGCCCGAAATTGGTAATGTTGTTGCAGAACAGCAACTCATAGAAATTGTTGGGATGGCGTAATAGGCACGTGCAGATACACATCTTGAATGTCCAGGGAAGCCATAAAATCCCCAGGTTCCATTACCAAAATAATGGACCGAAGAGTCTCCATATGGAACTTGGGTACACGAATAAATTTGTTGTGGGTTTTCAGATTTAGAATAGGACAATAAGACCCATTCAGTTTCTGCAAAAAAAGAGATTGGAATAATAACCCCTTCCTTGTTGACCCAGAGGAACCAGGATTATCACCCTAGCCCTCAGCAGGGAGCAAATAGCCTCCTGGAGGGCCAAGGCCTTGATAGAATCTGATGGGAGAGTTGTGCAAAACATTTTTTTGGGGAGGACACCTCCGGAAAGTGTGGGCATACCACTGAGAGACCACTTCTCGGATCCAGGCATCTGTTGTTGTTTGATGCCAGTAGTCCGCAAACATAAAAAGTCGGCCCCCCCACCCTGGGATCTCCCTGGAGGAGGCCTGCCCCATCAGGCAGAGGGTTTGTCATATGACTTAGAAGCTAGACGTCTGGCCGGCCAGGACCTCAGATTGCTGCTTGGTGGTCCTGCGAGATCTAGATGGCCTGGAGGAAGACTGTCCTTTTGCTCATCCGTGAGGAAGAAAGGACCAAAAAGAAGACTGCCTAGACTTCAACTTAGCTGTAGATTTTGAAGCTGCCAGAGTAGCTATTATCTAATCTAATTCTGCTCCAAAAAGCATATTCCCCCCAAAAAAGGTAAGGATTCCAGAGCCTTCCTTGATCCTGTATCTGCTTCCCAAGACCTTAACCAACGGACTCTACGAGCCACAAGTGAGGCTGTCAATGCTTTAGAAACTAAGAGACCAGCATCTATTGCAGCTTCTCCCAAATAGGAGGCCGCTTCCCGTATGTGGGAGGTATAGGTCAGCTGTTCTCTGGTAGCATTTGGTAGAGTCTCTTCCAATGCCCCCTTCCATTCTTCAACAGTCTTGGCTACCCAAGCCCCAGCCATAGCTGGTCGAGTAACAGCTCCAGATGATGAAAACACTGCTTTAAGACACTTTTCAATTTTCCTATCTGTAGAATCTTTAAGAGAAGATGCTGACGGAATAGGCAACGTAGCATTCCTAACCGACTGTCACATGAGCATCCACAGTAGGACGGATTTTCCACTTGTTACATTCAGAAGCTGGGAAAGGATATAACGATGCCAATCTTTTCGTAATATGGAACCGTTTATACGGGTTACTCCATGCCTCTTCCATAAGCTCAGTGAGCTGCTCAGATTTAGGAATCTCTGATTTTACCACCTTCTGGTGTTTAAACACTGGAGCCTTCTTTCTAAGAGTTGGTTCATCATCCTGTACATTTAGGATTGATTTGACCGCCCTCACTAAAGAAGGAACTTCCACTGCAGAAGGATGGTCCTCCTCTACCAAACTAGACTCTGGAGAAGAACCCGGCGCGTCATCTGATTCCTTCGATGATACGTCCGAATCTACATGCTGAGCAGACTAAAAAAAAAAAAATAATAACCTCCGCTTAGGTGCCTTAGCAACTACCGGTCAGTTCACAACAGCCGACTGAGCCATACTCTGACTTGAGTGGGCATAAACATCCACCCAGGATGGATGTACAGGAGAGGCAAACATAGCATGCTGTGGGTGTCCCATTAAAGGAAGCAGTGTGGCAGTAGCCAAACGATGCAATAGCTGAGTCATCATCAAAGAGGACACCCAAGATGGCTACTGTACAGAGGCTTGTAGACTGGACTGGTGAGGTGGTTCTTTAGAACAGACAGCACACAAACCATCCTCAATAAAGTCCTGAGGAGACAAGCTCGCCAAACAGGATTTACATGAAACCAGCACAGGGGCCTCCACCTCCGGTTTCCCTTTACCTTTTGACATATTCAATAACAAAGGTAACAATGCAATGCAATGTGACAACCTTCACATATACTAGTAAATGTGAAGTACCAGAGGGATGAGGAGGAAAAAACAGTGATAGTTATAACTGACAGTCAGAAATAAAAGGCAGTATCAACACAGCAGCTAGCAAAAGTCACATACAATGCATATGTAATTTAGTTGCAATAGACCCTGTATCAACTACTTAAACACGAGGCTTGGAAGGATATAGAGCATTATATACCTGACCCAGGGGGAACGGTATACAGGGAGACTGACCCAAAACCTCCTGAGACCAAACCACTTCAGCAGAGCACAGATAGTGGACTGTGAATGTCTCATATGCACGAGGAGGGTAGGTGGAGCGACCCAGATGTGGGAAAACCTTTGATGGATCTGCGTCTGGGGAGGAGCTGCGTCAACCGGGCGGGTACGCTGGCCTCATGGCAGCATCCCCGGTGTCAGATGATAAGGCCCTGGTGGTCTAGTAGGGGAGCGGAAGGCCCCGGGCCCTCATTGCAGTGGTTTCCGGTGCGTCTCCAGCGCCGGAAGAAAGGACTGCCGCGTGCGATTCGCCTAAGTGAGGAATCGCCTTACCCGACATCTCCGTGCGTCCGGTTGCAGTCCGGGCCCCAGCATCGCTGCTAGCAAGCTCTGCCATGATCCGCCAAAATCACCAGACATTACTGGTGTTTCGGCCCGGGCCAAGGTAGACGGAGTCGCAGTGCAGGAGTCTTAATTCAGACTCTCAGCACTGCTAACATAAAATAAAAGCTTGGGACTGCCTGAGCTGTCCAGTTACAAAGGTGCGTCTGCATCCTTTGTAACAGGGGACTGTTTTATTAGGCAAAATGCACAGTACGTTTCAGAAAAAAAGATTCTTCTATAAATCACCAGATTGAATAGCGCTGCATTCAGAATAGGATAGTAAATGATAAAATAAGAGAGCAGGAAAATTAAAAAAAAAAAAATGAATGCAAAAAATGGATTGTGACCGTGCTTCTAAAAAGTAACAACTTATATAAAAATAAAGGATAAATAAACATGTAAATATACATTTTGCCATGTTGCTATTGTTGCCTGGACTGTGTAACAAATATTTCTTTAGTTTTACTCCCCCTAAACATAATATATAAACATAACGACCTTAATTTCAGGTTTATGTCTACTTCTGCTGTGGATATTTACATCCCTAGAGGTGAAATACTCGTAACCTCTACATTTGATCATTGAATAATTCATCTTTGTCACATCAGAAGGTCCCTATTATTTGACTGGTGGACATCAGACATGTGGAGTGTCATCACATGCTTTCTAAAGTTCTTACCTTACTCTGTTTGCTATACACAAACGATTTATGCGAGTTCAGAACGTGGTCCCAATTATTTGTATTCATTTTTTATTTTTAATAAATTGTATCTTTTTATAAGCCCTGTCACAATCCCTTTTTTGACATTTTTAACTTTCCTTTACCAATTTTTATCACTTACTACCCCTCCTATTTTGAATGCAGCGCTGTTCAATAACTTGTTGAAATAGTCGTATGGTTTACAACCTATGGAGCTGCTTATTTCTTCTGAAGTGGGACTTTATTATTTTTCATATTAACTGTACATAGCTATATCACGGCACCTTGGATGTATCACTCTTTTATTTATTCTATAACTGCCGACATTTCATTTAAAAAACAAAACCTGTACAAATTTCAGCATTTCGATTGCACAAACTGTGGTAATGTGTAGTGGGTGTGGGGCCGCGGTGGCGCAAACCCCACATGATCACCACACTTGCACTTTCCATCTGGACTCTCCCGAAGCGGAGGCAGCAAAAATAAGCAAGTGGAAATCATTTTATTGATTTGAAATCACTGTCTATTCAAGGCCTGGCCAACCTGTGGCTCTCCAGCTGTTGTAAAACTACAAGTCCCAGCATGCCTTGCCAGAGTTTCAGCATTCCCTAATAGCAAAACTGTGGCAAGGCATGCTGGGACTTGTAGTTTCACAACAGCTGGAGAGCCACAGGTTGGCCAGGCCTGGTCTATTCGCAAGAACCTTGCACAGCAGCTGCTCTTTCCTAGTAATACAGATGGAGCAACAGCAACAGAGTAGAGAATATGTATCACATCATACCATACTGCTCCTGATCACTCAATACATTATGGCAGAGGTTCACAAACACGGTCCTCAAGGCTCCCCAACAATTAAAATTTTAGATATATCCATGGTTGAGCACAGGTGGTTAAATCAAATTGACTGAGGTATCAATTAAGTCACCTCTGGTCAAGCATGAATATCTTTAAAACCTGGACTGTTTGGGTGCCCTGAGGACAGAGGGCCTGATTCAGCACTGCTGAACGCAGATTCCTGATGGTAGGGAATCTGTGCAGGTGCCTGACCCATTCTGCGCATGTGCAGAACTGGTCTGCGATCCCGCACGCAGACTGGCAGTAGACTTGTCATTGACAGTCTGTTGTAGTTTGTGGACAGGGAGGGGGCAGTGACCGCTGCAGTTTGCCAAAACGGATGCGTGATGCCACCGTTGGCGAGGGAGAGGAGGGAGGAGGCCAGGATATCCTGGCCGCTCTCTCTCTCATCTGCCGTGGCCGACTTGCGTGGCCCCGTGGATCACTTAGCTGGCCGATCTTCCAGCAGAGTATCTGATCCAGAGTTGTACAACGCAGCTCGGATAAGTGATGCATGCAGGGGGCGTGATGCCTCCTGCTGCATTACCATAATTGTAAGGACGGAATTGCAAAGCCGCTTGCATGCAGCTTTGCAATTCCGTCCTGTGCTGAATCAGGCCCAGAGGTTAGGAACCTCTGCAATATGGGAATGAACATAACAAAAAATACCCCTACCTTGTGGTCATCTTGGCTTGGCAGTTCTGACAAATACATATCTTCTGGTGAGTGAAAAGCAGTAGCAGGGCTTGTATTATCTATTTCAGAGAGATCTTCTTTAGATGTAGCCTGAGACAACCCCACTGCACTGTCAGTTGTGGGGCTGACGACAGATGATATGGCCTCTGAGCTTCCAGCAGAGATGGGAGAGGTAGCATCCGGGGAAGAAGCATCAATAAATGGAATACCACCTACAAGAAGAAATCATGTATGTATATAAAACAATGTAAAATAGAGTGACTGATCTCTGACCATGGCTGTTTATATCCCCATGTGAGCAGTCTCCTTACACCACAAACTAAATAGCACTGGGCTCGATTAAATTAAACGCAAAATAAATAGCACAGGGAGGGAGCTCCCGGAGCTATTCAATTCAGCGCACTGTTAGGTCGGAGAATGCCCGTTCTCCCACCCCTTGCACCTCAAACAGGCTGTTTAGTCGCGAGAACGGGCATTCTCCGACTGAACTGCCCGGTGCGATGCTGTTTCCGTTATGTTAAGGGCAGAAAACAGCATCAAGTCTGTACTTTTGACGGATTTCTGCTCGCACCCCTGGAGAGGTGCGAAAAGAAATTCTCAACAGCACGCTGAAATGAAAAGCTCTGGGAGGTCCCTCCCGGCGCTATTTAATTAGCATTCAACTAAATCGAGCCCACTGACTCAGCTTGAAGTAAGAACTGAGCCTTCAGCATAAGGGAGGCTCAGTACAAAAAGACATTTTAACAAAATATATACATAGAATTACTCCTTGGAAGAGTGGCATTTTCAGAAATGGGTTTGGTGAATGTGTGGCATCAGAGACTCCTAGGGATCCTGTTTCTCTATGTCCCATAATGCCTTCTCAAGAACTGACATTGCTCCGCTTTCCCATTTACTGCTCCCTGCAGTTACTGCGGCAGAATACTTGTCAAGAGGGATTTTGGGTCACCCTGCACAGTTGATGACCCTGAATCCCAATTTTGGATGCCTCCTTTTGGAGACTTAAACATTTCTGGTTGACGCAGATGGAGTGGCCTCCGAACTCCTTGTGGCATGGTCCGAATTTTTTTATCATAATCTGCCCCCCTCTAGAATGGGACACCTTTAAGGAATTATTGCAGGGCTCCTTGATTTCTCGGGTTGCACAGCACAAGATCTCTCATAGAATCGTGAGGAGTTGGAACATAAAAGTCATGCCTTTGAGGCTGTGTATATCATTAGAGGGCTTCCGGTGGAAAGGGTTGAGTGTTCATAAGCAATGGATGGACTTTCTGCTCGATAAAGCGAAGCGCCAAAGGGCTATTACATGGAGGATGCAGATGAGATGGCTTGTGGGGACACCCCCTCAATTTATGCTATGTTTAATGCCAACTTTACAGATATATACTGATCTGGAGCCCAATATTCTCACTTTGAACTAGCTTACTAATTAGATCAGTTTACCCTACCAACCTTGTCGGATTCTAGTTAACAGTATTTGGAGTCTCCTGTCTCGCTAGAAAAAATAGAAGATGCTATTAAATAGTTTCCAACTCGTGCTCCTTATTGAATTGTATAAAGCACATTTGGGTTCTTTGCTCCCAAATTAATGGAGATCTTTGAAGCCTTTTTGGAAGTAGGTTCCCTCCCTGTCTCGACTTATCCTGATTCCTACCATCCCATCTCCTTGTTATCCACCAACATCAAAGCTCTGATTCTCTGATTTAACAAGGTTATTCTAGAAATATTTAATCCCGATCAAACGGGCTTTATGCCTGGGAGATCAACTGCCATTAACCTCAGACATCTCATTACTTACATGCAAATGGCTACTGATGTGATGCTTGATGTTGTGATTGTATCCCGCGACGCAGCATGGGCGTTTGACTCGGTGAAACAGCCATTTCTCTGGGAAGTCCTTTCTAGATTTGGGGTGGGTCCTGGTTTACTGGCATAGGTTAAATTACTATATTTCTGCTGGAGACGGGTAGTAGGCAGGGATTCCCATTGTGCCCATTATTTGCCATAGAGCAACTGGCTTGTGCTGTTAGGGCCTCTTCAGCAATATCTGGTTTCATGATTATGTGGTGTGAGGAAAAAATTAGAGTTAAGGTAGACTTACCATTAATAACTCTTTTTCTTCGAAGTCCATAGGGTCCACAGGGATAATGTGGTTGGAGTGATCCAGGCACTCAACAGTTAAGCTTATAGCTCCCAGGATGCCTCTGGTCCATCTCAACATATACCCCACCCCTGGCCACAGTCATTCAGTTGTGTAAATAAGACGAAGGCAGGAGAAGGAAAAGAGGAGGAGGAGGAAGAACAACTGTACATCAGAAACACTCAGAAAAATGAGTGAATTTGTGCCCGAAAAAAAGTTACCCAATGAAGCAAGGTGGGTCAGGGTGGATGCCCTGTGAACCCAATGAACTTTGAAGAAAAAGAGTGATCAATGTTAAGTCTACCATAACTCTTATTTTCTTCTTTAGGGTCCATGGGGATCCACAGGGATACCATGGGGATGTCCTAAAGAAGCTCCCCTAAGGGTGGGTGATGCTCCTGAGCAGAAAGGAGAACTCGTCGCCCAAAAGGAAGCATCCTGAGAGGCAAAAGTATCAAAAGCATAAAACCTAAGAAAAGTATGGACAGAAGACCACGTGGCTGCCTTGCATAATTGCTCCGCAGAGGCACCACGAGTAAACGCCCACGATGGCCCCACAGACCGGGTAGAATGTGCTGTCGCCGTGTTCGGGACAGTGAGATCAGCCTGTGTGTATACCTAAGATATAGTCATACATAACCATCGAACCAGAGTCTGTTTGTTAGCTGCCCATCCTCATTTGTAAAAACCATATAGCACAAAAATAGCATCTGATTTTCGTACCAAGATCGTACGCTCCACATACATATGGAGAGTACGAACCACAACCAGGGAGGCTTCACCTACAGAAAGGTCTGAAGACTGAAAAGCTGGAACCACAATCTCTGCATTCACATGAACTCGGGACTTTACCTTAGGAGAACAGCTCTATCCTGGTGAAAAATCAAAAAATGGGTAGCGACAAGAGAGCACTGCCAAATCAGAGACTCTGCATGCAGAAGAGATAGCGAGGAGTAAAAAAGTGTCTTCACTGTCAACCATTTCAAATCTAGAGTCCAGAGGTTCAAATGGGGGAGCCTGCAGCCCCTTGAGAACTAAAGACAAATACTACAGTGCCACCGGTGGGACAAATGGTGGCTGAACTCGGAGACCACCCTGTAAATAACTAACATCCGGCAAAGAAGCAATCCTTTGCTGGAACCAGACTGACAGCGCAGAAACCGGTACTCTCAGGGTGGACTGGCGGAGACCAAGGTCTAACCCAGCCTGGAGAGTAGCAAGTACCTGGGAAACCCTAAAAACCTTAGGGTCATACTTTCTTTTGGAACACCATTTACCAAAAGAATGCCAAACTCTGTAATAGATGCGGGCAGAGGAAGGTTTTCGTGCCCTAAGCTTCGTTTGAATCACAGAGCTGGAGAAACCTTTCGCTCTTATTATGAAAGACTCAAGAGCCACGCCGTCAAAGACAGAGGGGGTAAGTCCGGATGTAGGCAGGGACCCTGCGCTAACCGATATGGTCAAAGAGGCAGACGAAACAATGTCTCTGGGTAGATTCTGTATGTTGGTGAACCAATGATATCTGGGCCAAGAAGGAGCCACCAATATTACTGTTCGGCCTTCCTGCTTGAATTTCCTGAGGATCCTTGGGAGGAGGGAAATCAAAGGAAAGAGATATGCCAGATTGAAGTCCCATCTTACTGCCAGTGCGTCCACTAAGGCGGCTAATGGGTCTCTTGTCCTGGACCTGTACCTGGGGATCTTGTGGTTGTGAAGAGATGCCATGAGGTCTATGTCCGGTAGGCCTCATTTGTTCACTAGGAGTTGAAAAATCCCCGGATGGAGAGCCCATTCTCCGGCATGTATATCCTGATGATTAAGGAAGTCCGCTTCCCAATTGAGAACCCACAAGATGACTATTGCAGAGATAGCCGGAAGATGACGATCTGCCCAAACTGGAATGTTTGTCACTTCCCTCATGGCTGCATGACTTTGCGTGCCTCCATCATGATTGAGACAAGCTACTGTAGTCGCGTTGTTGGACTGGCCTGCCCTGGAGCAGGTCCTGTGCCATGATGAGTGCTTTGTATACTGCTCGATGCTCCAGAATGTTTATGGGCAGATGACTTTCCTGATTTGTCCATCTTCCCTGAAAGGTGTGATGACCTGTCACTGACCCCCATCCGTGAAGACTGGCGTATGTAGTGAGAAGCAACCAATTTGGAATCCAGAATGGTTGCCCTTTGTCTATGTGGTCTTTTTGTAGCCACCACATGAGAGAGACGAACCTCCGGAATGAGAAGGATCCTCTGGGACTTTGTTAGATAATACTGTCCATTCCACTGGGAGTGAATACATTTTTGCAGAGGCCTGGAGTGGAACTGAGCATATTCCACCATGTCGATGGTGGATACCATTGACCCAAAGACCTGCATCGCTGATAGAATGGATACCCTTCGATTGAGTAGCATTTTGCGAATCCTAATGATAGGGCCGCAATCTTGTCCTCTGGCAGAAACACCCTTTGTGCATGAGAATCCAGATGTACCATCCGCTGTGTTGGAGAAAGAGGATTTCTTCCAATTGATGATCCAGCTATGAGTCTGTAGACAGGCCATGGTCAGTTGGAGATGGTGTTGTAGAACAGCTGGAGACTGTGCTAATATCAGAAGGTTGTCCAGATATGGTAGTATTCCAGTTCTGTGACGCCTGAGGTAAGCAGTCATACCCACCATTATTTTGGTGAAGACCAGAGGGGCCGTTCATAGACCAAAGGGCAGTGCCCGAAATTGGCAATGTTGTTGCAGGACAGCAACTCATAGAAATTGTTGGGGTAGCATAATAAGCACATGCAGATACGCATCTTGAATTTCCAGGGAAGCCATAAAATCCCCAGGTTCCATTGCCGAAATAATGGACCGAATAGTCCCCATATGGAACTTGGGTACACAAATAAACTTGTTGATGGTTTTCAGATTTAGAATAGGGCGATGAGACCCACTCAGTTTCTGCATCAAAAAGATTGGAATAATAACCCCTTCCTTGTTGACCAACAGGAACCGGGATTATCACCCTAGCCCTCAGCAGGGAGCAAATGGCCTCCTGGAGGACTAAAGACTTGATAGAATTGGATGGGAGAGTTGTGCAAAAACATTTTTTGGAGAGGACGCTTCCGGAAAGTGAGGGCATACCCCTGAGAGACCACTTCTCGGACCCAGGCATCTGTTGTTGTTAGATGCCAGTAGTCCACAAACAGGAGAAGTTGGCCCGCACCCTGGGATCCCCCAGGAGGGCCGCCCCATCAGGCAGAGTGTTTTTCATCTGGCTTAGAAGCTAGACGTCTGGCCGGCCAGGACCTCCAAGTTTGCTGCTTGGTAGTCCTGCAAGAGCTTGATGGCCTGGAGGAAGACTGTCCTTTTGCTCGTCCCTGAGGACCGAAAAGAAGACTGCCTAGGCTTCAACTTAGCTGTTGATGGTAGACCTGCAGATTTTGAAGCTGCCAAAGTAGCTATTATCTTATCTAATTCTGCTCCAAGAAGTATATTCCCATTAAAAAACCTTAACCAAAAAAGACTCTACAAGCCACAACGGAGGCTGTCAATGCTTTAGAGAGACCAGCATCTATTGCAGTTTCTCCCAAATAGGAGGCCACTTCCCGTATGTGAGAGGTATAGGTCAGCTGTTCTCTGGTAGCATTTGGAAGAGTCTCTTCCACTGTCCCCATCCATTCAACAGCCTTGGCTACCCAAGCCCCAGCCATAGCTGGTCGAGTAACAGCTCCAGATGATGAAAACACTGCCTTAAGACAGGTTTCAATTTTTCTATCTGTAGAATCTTTAAGAGAAGATGCTGACTGAATAGGCAACGTAGTATTCCTGACTAAATGTTTCACATGAGCATCCACAGTAGGAGGGATTTCCCACTTATTACATTCAGAAGTTGGGAAAGGATACAAAGATGTTAATCTTTTCAGAACATAGAACCATCTATCCAGGTTACACCATGCCTCTTCCATAAGCTCAGTGAGCTGCTCAGATTTAGGAATCTCAGATTTTATCACCTTCTGGTGTTTAAACACTGGAGCCTTCTTTCTAAGAGCTGGTTTATCATCCTGTACATTTAGGATTGATTTAACTGCCCTCACTAAGGAAGGAACATCCACTGCAGAAGGACGGTCCACCTCTTCCAGACTAGACCCTGGAGAAGAACTCGGTGCATCATCAGAAAACTCAGAAGATGCGTCTGAATCTACATGCTGAGGAGACTGATAAAAAGAACCTCCGCTTAGGTGCCTTAGTGACTACCGGTCTGTTTGCAACAGCTGACTGATCCATACTCTGACTTGAGTGGGCATAAACATCCACCCAGGTAGGATGTATAGGAGGGGCAAACATAGCATGCTGTGGGTATCCCATTAAAGGAGGCAGTGTGGCAGTAGCCAAGCAATCCACTAGCTGTGTCATCACCTGAGACAAAGAGGACACCCAAGATGGCTCCTGTACAGAGGCTTGTAGACTGGACTGGTGAGGTGGTTCTTTATAACAGACAGCACACAAACCATCCTTAATAAAGTCCTGAGGGGACAACCCCAGCATACAGGATTTACATGAAACCAGCACAGGGGCCTTCACCTCCTGTTTCCCTTTACTTTTTGACATAGCAATTATAAAGGTAACAATGCAATGTAACAGCCTTCACAAATAACAAGTGAATGAATTAGAGAGAAGAAAAAAAAAAAAACACACACCTTCAACAGAGGGATGAGGAAAAAACAGTGATAGTTATAACTGACAGTCAGAAATAAAAGGCAGTATCACCCAGCAGCTAGCAAACAGTCACATGCAACGCATATGCAATTTAGTTGCAATGGGCTCTGACTCAAAATACGAGGCTTGGTAGGATATCAGTGATCACGGTGAGTGAAAAAAAAAAATGTGGGTACCGGGGACCCCTCACTTTAAAAAAAAATCAGGGTCCTACTTCACTGTTTCGGGGTCCCATCACATATTATAGGGGGTGAGAACAGGCAGCAGTTGGGACAGATCTGGGGGCAGGTAGCAGTTGAGGTAGAGGGGGTTAAGGGCAAGCAGTAGTTGGGGTAGACCTGGGGGTAAAGGCAGGAAAAATTTGGGTTAGAACTGGGGTTAGAGGGGAGTAGGGCAAGCAGTGCTGGGGATGGGTAGGGAGGGTATAAGTGCAGACAGTGGGTGCAAACAGTGTTGTAAGGCAAGGAGGGGGCTAGGGGCAGGCAGGGCTGGGTAGGGCGGGGGCATGGGTAGATAGCAGCTGGTGCAGTACTGGTGGGCAAAGAGAGGGTTAGGGGGCTTTCAAACGAAGAGGGTTTTTGCTGAGGAAAGGTGCGGAAGCAGCTCCCTTGTTGGAAAAAGTATATGGCTGATGGTGCACTCAGTCTCAACGTCTGAATAATCCTTGATAACAGTGTTTTACGCTCCTGGCGAGGAAAGTAATATAGCGGCCACCAGCATACGGATGAGTGGGCTCGGTGTGAAATCAGTCCCCAGATATCAGCGCTATTTGTGCTGTGTTGAAGGGTATAACAGCAGAGGCTGCAGCGGGAGTGCTTTATCATGCAACACCCCGACTCCCCCTATATGTGCTTAATGCTACTTATACGAGTAGCAACTTGTTACATGTTATAACCTATTTTGCAGTATTCCTAGCCCTAATATCAACACTGCCAAGTGTTATGTCACAGTAATCCTCTGGAGTGATATTTATAATGTTTGCTATGGAGCAGGCA
This sequence comes from Taudactylus pleione, assembly GCA_031769625.1. Lineage (NCBI taxonomy): Eukaryota > Metazoa > Chordata > Amphibia > Anura > Myobatrachidae > Taudactylus > Taudactylus pleione. The sequence goes on along the minus strand of JAUIMM010000015.1, from coordinate 33,918,771 downwards.
TTACTATTGTTTATTATTCAGGGCTGATCCTAGTTTAGTGTGCTGTAAGCTTCAGTGAGCAGAGGCTGCAGCGGGAGTGCTATTACCCATCGGTACTTACCACATCCGGGCGAGCTGTTGGCTTCCATGCCCTGGGGTGTGCAGAGTCTTCAGAGCTGCTGCACGCTCGCAACTGCCGATCCTAACTCCGTGTCCTGGCTGGTGGAGGACGGCCCAGGGGTGTCAGCAGACCTGAGCATGGAGGCCACACTGTCAGCCTGCCCGCGCTGCGCATGGAATGGGCAGCTGCTGAAGGCAAATAGTGGCTCAGCTCCACCTCAGAAATCCATGAGGAGAGAGAGGCCAGTGGCGTCACGTGACCGGAAGGCGAAGGTCTCAGACGCCAGTTGGATAATGAGACGCTCCTGCCCACGGTCATTGGTTGGGAAACACTGAGGGATGTAACTGGGTCGGCAGCTGCAGCGCACACACAGAGCGTTCTACAGGTCCCGAGGACTTTTAAAAACTGGGTCCCTTAGTGCCTGTAGCGCGTAATTAAGCGCTGTAGCACTTATTTTGTGATCACTGGATATAGAGCACTATATACCTGACCCAGGGGAGAGGTACACAGGAAGACTGATCCAAAACCTCCTGAGACCAAACCCCTTCAGCAGAGCACCAATAGTGGACTGTGAGCATCTCATATGCACGAGGAGGGTAGGAGGAGCTACCCAGACACTGGAAACTTTTGATAGATCTGCGTCTGGGTCGGAACTGCCGGGAGAGAGCCTACCTCCACTAAGCTGCATCAACCGGCCTGGTACACTGGTCTCATGGCAGCAGAAGCGTCTGCTGCCGATCCCCAGGATCAGACGATAAGGCCCCGGTGGTCTAGTGGAAACGCGGGCGCACCGGGCCCTCACTGCAGCAGCTACCAGTGCGTCTACAGCGCCGGAAGCAAGGACTGCCATGCACGATTTCCCGTAAGTGAGGAATCGCCTTACCAAACATCTCTGTGCGTCCAGTTGTGGTCCGTGACCCGCCGGGGTCACCAGAGACGTTACTGGTGTTGCGGCCCAGCGGAGGTAGACTGAGTCACACTGCATGCGTCTTAATACAGACGCTCAGCACTGCTAACTCAAAAATAGAAATAAAGAAAAACATAAAATAAAAGCTTGGGACTGTCTGAGCAGTCCCGTTACAAAAGGTGCATCTGAAACCTACTGCACCAAACGAACAACTGAATGCCTGTGGCCGAGGTATATGTGGAGGAGGACGAGAGGCATCCTGGGAGCTGAAAGCTTAACTGTTTGCACCACAAGGCTTATTGAGGCTAGGTGTATGAGGACACCTGTATTTTTGGTTCCTACTTGCCATTTATGTCCCCTATCTCTTATTGCTACAATTACAAGGTTTGTGACTTCGTTTATCTGGGAGACTAGAAGGGCGTGTTTAGCCTCTCTGGAAGGTTAGATGGGAGGCGCAATTGGCCTTGCCAGTTATGCGACTTTATTATCTTGCAGGCCAATTCGTGCACTTGCGTGAACGGGTAACTGCGCTAGAGTGTGCGGATGCCCTATGGCTCTAGCTGAGATGGCGGCTTTGGCATTTACTCTTAAAATTTATTTTGGCTAGATCTTCACTCTCTCGCTGACTCCTATACTGCAACAAGTGCTCAGAGTTTAGATTGCTGCAGCTAATATTGAGTGAGCCTAAGGTTGATCCCTGCCCTCCACTCTGCTCCAAAAAAGTTATGTAAACTTAATGGCAGATTTATGTGGATGCGTTATGAAATTGATGCGATCAAAATACATATATAATAATTATTTCAGGCTAGCTGGCACAAATCAGACGTCAATTATGCTGTATTTGATTAGAACAAAGTCATATTATATACATTTAGAAAGGCTAAGCTACTGAAAAATCTAATTCAGGGCTGGTTTAAATTTGCACTTTATCACATACATCTGTACAGCATGTTTGGAATTGTCTGGGTTGCCTTTAAAAGCCTGAGCACAGCACTAAGTCACACCAGGGACATCTCTACTAACAAGCAAAGGAGGAGCCCAGGTCATCCAGGAGGCAAAAAGGAGCACCTGGCTGACAGGTCGCAACCAAGAAATAAACACAGGATTTACTATTTGCATCTCAGAACGGTGTAATTTGGTGAAACATATTCATTTAACAAACTTAGTTTATAGAACAGTAAAATATATCCACAGACCGTGAGGACTGAATGAGAACACTTGAAAACAGAGTGTGACTGTCTTTTAAATCTGGTTGCAGGTGCTGAAAGCCTGAACAAAGTTGTCAGACTATCTAACCAGGGCATTATCGGTCAATAATGCTCTACTCGATATTAGAACTAATAAAAAGCAAAGTATATGTATTTATTATTACTAACAGGCTGTTCTAGTTATTAATATTGATTATGTTATTATATTTCCATGCCTGAAATCAGCCTTAGTTTAAACAAAAGATTAAGCCTGCTTCTATGGAGAAAGTGCAGACAGGTTTATATAGCTTTAAAAGATAGGATAGTAAATGCAACAAGGTTCCACAGTACACTGACTGCTGTTGCTTTGAGGTTCCAAGAGAGACAGCTCACCCATAATAAAGAGACCTCTGAGCTGGCCAGCAAAATGATTCTACATGGGATGGCCGGAAATCAGCATAAGAGCCGCTAAAAGACTGGTCATTGATGAAAGCAGCAAAAGGATAAAAAGTGTGGAAAAGGTGCAAATACTGTATTTACCAAGGCTAGCTGGTAAAAATATAGAAAATAGTGAGAATATATATCACCTATTTTAATAGTATGCTGTACTTTTAGGTTAAACCAAAGGGCTAGAAAAGAAGTAAATGAAATGCTTAGAGTGGTGCTCAAATAAATCTTAAAATATAACTTTTATTAATTTATTTTAATACTGTCTTACAAGACACATGGAACAGGGAAAAATTAAAACTGTTAAAGAGTGAAAAAAGTGATGAATCCAGTGAGTTAAAGTATATATGCAACGACCCTGTATTGCCACATATTCATATATTGAATCCACTTTATTAAGTGTGTTATACATAGCACTTATCCGGCATTAGGCGTGTCAAATATATAGCCTCTATTACTTGCTGTTTATCAGCATACATTCACGTGTCTTATTTCTTTATAGTGAGTAGTAATAGATACCAATCATAAATAGCTGCTGTAGTTACTGTTCAACCATCTAAATCTGTTTTTGACAGATGGGTATACATGGTAATTGGGGGGTAATAAAGAAATAAGACACGTGAATGTATGCTGATAAACAGCAAGTAATAGAGGCTATATATTTGACACGCCTAATGCCGGATAAGTGCTATATATAACACACTTAATAAAGTGGATTCAATATATGAATATGTGGCAATACAGGGTCGTTGCATATATACTTTAACTCACTGGATTCATCACTTTTTTCACTCTTTAACGGTTTTAATTTTTCCCTGTTCCATGTGTATTGTAAGACAGTATTAAAATAAATTAATAAAAGTTATATTTTAAGATTTATTTGAGCACCACTCTAAGCATTTCATTTACTTCTTTTCTAGCCCTTTGGTTCAATATTCACTACCTGTGGTAGCACTCCCCAACCGATTAGAATTAATATCGGGGGTTACCATTGTCCCTTATTGAGGGGTACAATGCTGATCTAGTGCGACTAGACAATCCGTATTCATGTACTTTTAGGTTAACCAGATATGAACCTCAAAATAAATTACTTTGCAAAGTGTTCTCAAAGAATTACCTGTGTTAGCTGAAGAGCCGTTTGTTAAAAATTGCTGTGAGGATTCTGTACCAATCTTAGTAATATGACGTGGTGGCCTTGGAGATCTCTTCTGTTTCTTCCATTTTGAAGACTCACTTGTACCTCCAGCTCTCATTTTCAACTATTAAGAGGACACATCACACAAATGTTAAAGTGCCAGAACATAACCCAATTTCATACTAGGCATGTAATGGTGCTACAGATTACCACAGCTATTTTTAATCTCTAAATATAACCTGAGAAAATAAGTGGGATTAATAAGGGATGACTCAGACAAGTTTACGTATAACCGAAAATGTTAAAAACATTATTTACATAAATAAACCATAATAGTGCAGTCAAAGGAAAAGTAAAAACGTGCAATGCAAACAAGTATGGGTTCAACTACATGTCCTTGATTACAATTTAAATATGCATATGAAAAAAGTGCCAGGATCTCCATGTATGGTGATGGGTGAACAGGATGGCCTGGAATAATATGAGGCCCTACTGCTGCAATTTCTTGCTGCTATCCCCTCCCCAAGGCTATGCACACAACCTCAGGTTGTAAGTCTACTCTGACCTGCCCGTTGGCTGCATGTGCAGCTTCAGTAAAAGCAAATACTGCAATTCAGCAAGAAGGGTGTAACTCCCCGACCAAAGTGAAGTTATTGGTCCACACAGTCCTTTTGCCCAAATTATTGTGACCAAATCCAGCACTTCGAACCCGTCCAGCTCTTGTGGGCAATATATCACAGTCTCTAATGCAAACTCCAGAATGCAGATTTAGAGAACGTTTTGGCCTTGAGAGCACTCTTCCTTTGAATATGAACTTTGACAAATACGTTCTTCTGTAATTGTTTTGGGGCTATCTTTTAAATGCATTTGTAGATACCATCTGTGAATGAATACTTGCTTTAGGGCCTCCTCCTTGGACCTGGTGTAGATGACATGCATGCTGTGTGCTGTCATCTGTCAAAACGGCAAGCAGCCAGAAGCACAATGTGCTATGCACCAACCTCTCCACTGGGCTGCCCAAAAATGCACTTGTGAAGGCCTACACATTGCACTCTTAGGGGTCAATTCAATTAGGTGTGAATCGCATTACAGAATGCGATGCCGCATTGTTGCATGAGCACAGATTTTCGCTTTCGCCCCATACAGGTGTGCACAAAATTTTGTGATTTTCGGGGGGTACAGTAAGAGGCAAATATACAACCACCACCACCACCACCACATCACAGCCTCTAACTGAACTGATCCCTTTACTTCTTAGGAGGTACTATATGCCCTTTACTACAGCCTTGGGGCCAGGGAAAGGACAAGTTTTATATTCCCCGTGAACTGGGGCCTTATGGCATCATTTATTTACAGCACATTTGTGAACCAACACTCATTTTTATTTTTTTTTTTAGGAGGGTTGAAGTGACCCTTTAGGAATTCCCTCACCCTAAGTAATCAGAGGTCCCCTCCATATAAGTGGAGCCAAAGACTCAGTAACCCAGGAGGAAGTTTTCAGTTGACCTCAGGGAAAACAAGCCTAACAAAGTATTGCGGCAGAGGCCATGCCACCAATGGGGCCTTTTGGCAATAATAAAGGGGGACCTAAAGATTCTTTAATCCCCCCCTTAAGGGGACTTATTGCTCCTTAGAATAGGGAGAAACAGGGCTCTTCTCCTTTTGGAGAGGCTCTAAAGACAAAAGTCTCCAGTACAACTTTGAACTGCACTTCACTATTGCAGCACGCACCTCAGGCTTCAAAGAAAAAAATCAAAAAAACATGTTAGCATTTCCAATTTTTACCATTTACAAGGCTGTTCTTCCAATGGTCTTAATAGATCTATAAGTGTTTGTGAATGCATAATGATGTATAATGTATGATGTATAATTTGCTATGCAGTGGGAAGCACATAGTTTAGCATTGCTGCCTCACATCATTGTCAAGGGCCATGTGTGGTATTTGTATGTTCTCTCCCATTTACTTGGGGTTCCACAAGGTGCTCTGCTTTCCTCCCACAGTCCAAACATTTAGTGATAGGTCTATTTGCACTGACTAAAATGTAACCATGGGTGTCAAAGGCGCAGAGATTAAGGTGTATAATTATTTATAAAATACGCTCTGTATAGCACGGCAGAATATGGTGAAGTAATATGATAAGTAGATAAATAAGTAATGCAATTGAGTTGTTGTATATTTGGCTGTATTGCAAATGAAGCTTATTTTTTTTTTTTTTTTTTAAAAAGCACACTGGTGTCAAAAGTCATGGGACAGAAGAATGTAAAGATAATGGTAGTATGGCCACCATACTGTGATGTCTTGGAAATGACCAGACCTGCATCAGTTGTAATCTGACATCTCGTGAGTCTGTTTGAACACCGCCTGGGATGCTCGCGGCAAGGTGACGTAAATTATCGGAATTCGAATGGTGAACAATTGTGGGTGCCCGATGGATGGGACAGTCCATTTCCAAAGTTGTGCATACATTCCTCGATCTAAGGTGTCAAGTGTGTACTGTGATTACGGCGTTACTTTCCACCCACCAAGGGCAGCGCAGACAAGTGACACTGGTTCAAATCACATCCACATTCAAAGCAGGAGGAACCAGACACATATCCAGTAGGTCAGTGCAGCATTCATGGAAGCTTTAGAATTTAGCTTACATGGAATAAAGGAGCAGAAAACCCACCAGAGTTCCCCTTTTAACACAACAGCACTGGACAGTGCCTCACCTGTGCTCATGACGTAGCTAAATGGACAATGGAGGACTGGCAACATGTGGAGTGGTCCGCTGAGTAATCATTTCAGTTGTTTTGGGCTGATGGTATGGTTTGGGTGTGGCGCAGACCCCGTGAGGCCATGGACCCCAGTTGTCAACAAGGCCCCATGGAGGCTGGTGGTGGTTCCATGATGGTGTGGGGTGGGTTAACGTAGCATGGGTTGGGTCCGCTGGTCTGCCTGAACAAGTCAGTCATTGACTGGTAACTGCTATGCTGCATTGCTTGATGACCATTTACAACCTTTCATAGACTTCATGTACCCCCACAACAATAGAATATTCCAGCAGGATAATGCACAGTGACATCGGTCCCAAGTTGTCCAGAATTGGTTCGAGGAGCACTCTGGAGGTCCAATGAATGGTGTGGCCACCATGTCCATTCGACATGAACCCAATCGAGCATTTATGGAACGTGGTGGAGAGGTCCATTCGCAACCAAGACCCTGCACCTACAAATATCAGGGTGCTGTGGGAAGCTATTCAGACGGGATGGGCCTACATCTCTCCAGAGGTTTCCATCCACTTGTGGAATCAATGCCATGACGCTGTGTTGCTGCACTTCGCCAAGCTAGAGGGGGTCCTACACGATACTAGGCATCCATCCCATGTACTTCCGGTCTAAACTTTCGGCAGTAAGGAACGTTTTTTAATAATAAATATAGTTTAAGCAAATTACTTGCTTAGCCTTCTGTAACTTTTCTTTGCCCTGACATGTGGGCACAGCTGTGCCGTGATCACATCATCAGATATTAATAACCAGATTGCAACGTTGTCATATTCAGTAGACACTGCACGGGGGCATGTCCATTACTATAAATGAAAACTAGGAGGTAGAAAACCCCATTAAGGAGAAATTCATTTTTTGCATTTTTGTGCTTTAAACAGCTACTAAGCTTGAAAACATTACAACACTGCAGGTTCACTCACTATAACAGATTTCTATATAAATATTTTGTACATATAAATTTATCTCTATGGGAGCCCTAAAACAAAATTTCTCATAACGAATACAAAATAACATAGTAGTAGAACAAGGACACTACACAGCTTTGAGGAGATTGGACCCTCTAGTAACAGATATCACCTTTAACTTCTGCTATTGATCACTGATCAAGAGTGGTCCATTATTGGGTTCCCCTATGACACTCCCATCCCTACAGAGTGTCACTGATCACTAACTGAAAACGTGTTCCATACATAGTAATGTACCCACTACACCTTAACAGAAAGTGATGTGTTCCAGTTTTTAGGAATAGGGTAGGAAGTTTAAGGCTACTACTAAATTATACCATACATTGTAAAACTTCAATGCCATGTGACAGCTGGTAGTCTCATGCATGGTGCAGGACATCGTTTGTACAAACAACCTAGTGTAAGGACCTCAATCTTACTCTTTCAGAAGACTAGATGGAGGTGCTTCAAACTATTTAACGTTCACTGGGTCAATCACCAAATAGTTTCATGGACACAACGTGCCCTTTATAGAAGAAAACAGTGTGGCCGGATTCTTATATTTGGTAGCATCTCAATACAATAAAATGCTCTTGGTTATCCACTGGATGCTCCTTACCACCACTCAATAGAAGTATGTTGTAGCAGAACAAGTGGAAAATATGCAGGACAACCCACCACAGAAGAAGGGAGATCCCAGAGAGCCCTGTGTACCCCTCCCTTGGCAATGCTGGATAAATACCAGAAGTCTAACAGCAAAAATGCCTATGAAAATTCTGCTAGCTCCCATCTCCTCCGAGTAATTTCTATTCAAGTAATCTTCCTTAGTTCCATGCAAGATACTGCAAGCTCCTAGAATTGAGCGACTGGTCCCTAAATTATACATTATTTTGGATAGAAGGTAGCAAATGCACCTATTTTCATATAAAAACAAATCAGACACAGAAATCAGGAAATTGTATCATCTGGTGGGGAAAAAAAAAATTCAGCAGTTTTGAAAAAGTTTACATATGTAAAACACTTTTTAAAGACCTACTAAAATTCAGATTCATTTATCAAGTTATCAATTGACCATCCAGTCCCTGGTGCTGAAAGAAATAAGGCAGGGATAGGCAATCTGTGGCACCATAGTTTTGGAAATACACATCCCAGCAGGCCCTGCCATAGTTTTTGTGTTCGGGCAAGCTAAAACTGTGGCAGGGCATGATGTGTAGGTCCACAGCAGTCGGAGGGGTGCCTACCCCTGGAATAAGGAATGAGAGGAGGAGATGTAAGGTGTACGCTATAATTTGAGATGCAACATAATGAGAATAGAAAATAAGTGAAAATATTTAAGGCTTAAGAACAGAGGAGTAATTTAATCAATTTCCTACATTAAATTTTGCCAGGTGCAAGGACGATATAGGAACTGCCATAGATGACACGGATCACCATGGAGAAGTTGCCGGAGGGGACTGCACACCGGCACTAATACTGAAACGGATGATAGAGCAGGGATGCGGGAAATGGAAACTTAATAAAGCAGGTCTGCATTTTTCCATGAAGAGCCGTAATGTATCCATGAGTATCTGCAAGACCGATAAAAATACTAAATGATTATATGTCTGATGCAATAGAAATCAATTGCATGTGTATTCACCTGTATGCAGAGTTGTACCCATTTTGCAGTGCACCTGGCCACTATCTGTACGTGTGGGCTTAACATCTACCTTCAGGTCGCCGAGGCGCGGTGCCCACACTGAACAGCGTTCACTGAACGTCATTCAGGGAAGGAGCCCATCCTCCTATCTCTGAACATGCCGAACCTGACGAGCGTCGTCCGGTTGATGGGCATGTTCAGTTGGCAGTCGGGGACGGCAAGGACCCAGCGTACACACGCATCGCTGGTCCTTGCCGGCTATCCATTACCAGACTTTGTGTCCAATGCGACCAAAACCTCCTGGTTTTGGTCGGATTGTTCACAAAGTGGGGGAATGGATAGGCCCCTTTATACTAATCACCATCACCAGTGCATACTTGCACCAGCCGCATAATAATTTAAAATGATTATTCAACACTTTGAAAGACACTTTTTGTAGGGTTGATGCCACAAACTAAAATAATTTTATTTCAATACTACCCATGACCTAGAACAGATTGCACGGATGCAGCCAGAAACTGAAGTAGAAAAATTGACAAGCTGGGGGGGGGGGGGAGGGGGGGGGGGGAATAAATGTACTGCAATCTATTAAGTGTACTTGGTAAAGCAAAAAAATTATTGATAACATTATAATCCTGCTATATAAGTTATATAGAAGTGTATGCAAAATATCTAAAAATCACATCTGTAAAAACAAAATAGACACCAATCAAATATCAAAAAAATAAAGTATTTCTTAAAGGAGAGCTTTCATACAGGAGCCACAAGACTTCATAGACAACAATGAGAAAAACAAACACATCAGCCTTCGCAAATCAGTGGAACAGTTTTGAGTTTGATTAATACATTTTTCATCTGCTTTATAAACTTTAAGTATACAAAATGGGCTTTCTACAAGGTAAATTTACTTTTAAAAGTGCTAGTTAGTAGAAATTTACTCTGAAAATGCTAATGTGACGTCACTTACAAAACTGAAACCTGCAAGTTAAAAAACGTATAGTTTTGATTACACTTCTGGGCAATCCAATCAGAAGCAAACTGGGTCACCATATGCGGCTGTACACATCTCCGATTGGGTAGAGCAACATTTCTCATCTTACTATGGGTGAGTAAGGCAATAATGAGACATGCTGCGGTTGAGATGTGTGGATATATTTCCATGTCATTCTGATGGCACACTGCACAAATTAAAAAGGCCCCATAGTGTTTTGTCCTGAAATTACTCCTATCTAATGTGGCTATGGAGGGATGTAAAGCACATCAGCCTCCTATTTACATGGTGGGGGAGGGGGTTATTTTCTGGGCTGAACAATTATTCATGTGCCTTCTGCCTGAGTGATGTCATTGGTTCCCATTGATAGCCTGTGTTGCTATGAATATCAGTTCAGCCATAAAATGGCTAGCTCCAGTAGTATGACAAAGACACCATAAGGCACTGCCTAAAGATTTTTATTGACAGTATCACCTAATAAAAGTAACCAACAGAAATAAAATAAAAAAAATTAACCTCCTTTTATCAGCAGTGAATGTGTGTGTATAATGAATAATTTTCTCTAATTTTATGCATTAAACAATAATAATAAAAAAAAATAATATACAAATGCAATATAGATGTATTGATAAATACACAGGAAGTCACAAGGTGCAGAGATTGTTACGAAGGATGGGGAGACAGCCATTTACAAGCCTCCTTACCTGAACTTGTTTGTTTTTCCAAAAGATATTGTAAGCCTCAAGACAAAATGGCACGAGCCATAATTAGTAATTCATGTAAAGAGCCTATAACTAAACATGAGAATTGCAGACAGGGGACCGGTTGACACACCAAGACGTGGAGGTTAAGGCACAATAACATGCACACTGTAAGATGGCAGTCCATGGTTCCAAATGTATTCAACGGTGTAATAACAAAATTTGCCAATTTATTCTAATAGGCAAGTGTCAATCCATTAAATAACAATTTCTGTATCTGTCCCTGTTCTTGCTCCGCAAGTATGAAGGTAATTTAGGGGCTCAATCAGACTAACATCAATAAGAAGCATCAGCACTTCTAGATAGATGCACTCATGTGCAGTTTTACATAATTTTCTAAACAACTTCTTCAGCGAGAGCAAGAACTAATGAGTTTAAATGTGGCACGCCATAATGAGATCCTTATTGTGCTCTTTTATTAACAAACATATGTTGCCAGAGTTTTTCAGTAAAGCCACCCAGTGATATTTTAAAGATTTCAATGTGGGAAACGACAGTATATTAACTGAGCCAATCAAACAGACTTATCCACCTTTGTTTTATTTAGAAAACTCCCAAATCATAACCTGCTGGGTGTATCTGAGGACTGAAGGAGAGGGACACTGTCCTGCAGCACAAGTCATGGGTTGGTACACATGAACTAAACTATCCTAAGCTGGACATGCACTGACCAACTTTTCATCCAACAAAACAACTGATCAACTTGTTTGACGACCGAAACGATCATGAAGTAGGCTCCATACACCTTACAAACATTTTCATCAGACTTCTGTCTAGTCCAACTGAAAGATTTTTATGTCACTGAAGTAGGGGGAACGCCAAATGGTTGACAGTCAATTGGTTGACAGGAACAAAAGGTTGACTGACAAGAGGTCAACAATGCAAAAGGTTGACCAATGGTCGACACAAAAAAGTCAATACAACATTTTTTATTTTTTTTCTAAATTTTTAAGGTTAAGGTTTAGAGTTAGGAACTTGGGGGAGGGTCAGTGTTAGGCTGCCATAGTGAATGGTGGGAGTTAGGCACTAGGGGGAGGGTTAGGCTACAGTTAGCTGTAGGCACTTGGGAGAGGGAGGGTTCAGTGGAGGGTTAGGTTTTAAATAAAAAAAATTGCATTGACCATTTTGGTGTGTCGACCATTTGAATCTGTTGACCTTTTGGTGTCGACCTATACATTGTCACCCTTTTTTCTGTCGTGCTCTTATAGCGCACCCCATAATTTCAGCCAGCCCCAAGGCATTTGGCACCAGGGTTGGTTTCTCAGGGGCTTTCAGAGCCAGAAAATGCGGTCCAATATCATCAGAACTGTTCCCCATGACTGGCAGGTTTGTGATAAAAGTGAAAAAGTAGAATTGAAACATTTGTCACTGCCGAACTTCCAGCATGTGGATGTAGTTCCAGTCATTCTCAGCTGGGCTATTACAGTATTACAAATTTTACTAAAGTGTGCCCTCCATTCTCAAAACAAAAGAGTAGTGTCTTCTTCTTCTTGGCTTCTCTACAAGACCCCTTTAGTCTATGAACTCTAATCTACTACTATGTCAGATATGAGCCAATTCCAAAATTCTATTATTCTATCTTTAGTGCTGCAACAGCAAGACACACCATGCCCCAATTGCATCAAACAATTGTATAGGGACAGTCCAACAAGTGAATCCCTTGATTGCAGTATTATAGTGTATGTGAGATATATTGAAAAGTGGTACAATTAATGAAATACATCACTTAAAAAACAGTGATATGCTGTGAAATGAGTCAACTGAATGAAACATAGGGGAATTTGAAGCCAGCTCTCCATTAAAAATACAAAAAAAAAAACCCAAACACTAATCAAAAATATGAGATATGGTAAGAACTTACCCTTGTTATCTCTATTTCTACGAAGTCCATAGGGTTCCACAGGATACCTTGGGGTATAGGTGTGACGTCAGTCGCAGGGCACCAAAGAGTTAAGCTTTCAGCCTCCCAGGATGCACTAGGTCCCCCTCCTATACCCCGCCCCCGGGCCAAGGCACCTCAGTTAGTTATCAAGCCATAGGCCGGAGGAGGAGAAGGAAGAGAGAGAAAAAAGATCTGGACACATACAAGAATCACATTCTCACCAGAGGGAGACGGAAAACCGGTGACCAGAGCAAAGCCCATCTGCAGCACAGGTGCGACAGGGCGGGAGTCCTGTGGAACCCTATGGACTTCGTAGAAATAGAGATAACAAGGGTAAGTTCTTACCATATCTCATATTTTCTACTTCAGGGTCCATAGGGTATCCACAGGATACCTTGGGGATGTCCCAAAGCAGTATCCTTTAAGGGTGGGGACGCTCCTGTGCAGAAAGGAGAATCCGCCGCCCGAAGGAAGCATCCTGAGAGGCGAAGGTGTCAAACCTGTAATACCTCACGAAGGTATGGACAGAAGACCACGTAGCAGCCTTGCAGATCTGAACTGCCGAGGCACCACGTCGAGCTGCCCACGAAGGACCCACAGACCTAGTGGAATGAGCCTTCAGAGAAGGAGGGACCGGTAGGCCTTCATGAAGATAAGCTTCAGAAATAGCCATACGGATCCAGGCTGCCAAAGTTTGCTTTGAAGCAGGCCAACCCTTTTTACGGAAGCCAAAGAGGACAAACAAAGCGTCCGACTTCCTAAACGAAGAAGTGCGGTCAACATAAGTCCTTAAGGCCCGCACAACATCCAAAGAGGCCTCACCCACGGAAAGACCCGGTGAGTTAAAGGCCGGAACAACTATTTCCTCGTTAATATGAAACTGGGAAACAACTTTGGGAAGAAACTCGGGCCGAGTGCGGAGCACTGCCCTGTTCCCATAAAAACCAAGAAAGGGGGTCTACAAGAAAGAGCCCCTAACTCAGAAACACGTCTGGCCGAAGCAATGGCCAGAAGGAAAACAGTCTTAGCTGTTAGCCATTTAAGATCCACTGAGCCCAGTGGTTCAAACGGCGGTCCTTGGAGTAGCCCTCAGGACCACAGCCAAATCCCAAGGCGCCACAGGTGGAACAAAGGGCGGCTGAATGCGGAGAACACCCTGCATAAAGGTGCGCACATCCGGGATTGTAGCAATCCTACGGTGAAACCAGACAGATAGGGCCGAAACCTGTACCTTCAAAGAAGCAAGGCGAAGCCCATGATCTAGTCCCGCTTGCAGGAAGGCGAGAATCCGAGACAGACGAAACTCCCGCGGTGCATAACCTCTCGGTCGACACCACTGGAAGAACGTATGCCACACGCGATGGTATATCCTCGCGGAAGACGGTTTCCGAGCTCGTAACATGGTACGCACCACAGAGCTGGAAAACCCCCGGGACCTCAGCATGGCCGTCTCAACAGCCACGCCGTCAAAGACAGCCGAGTCAGGTCCGGGTGAAGGCAAGGACCCTGAGACAGAAGGTCCGGTCGTAGCGGCAACCGCAGAGGAATGTCCACGGACAGACCCTGAAGGTCTGAGAACCAGTGCCAACTGGGCCACGCGGGAGCTATCAACAGGAGCGTCCCTCCTTCCTGTTTGAATTTCCGGATTACCCGTGGAAGAAGGGAGACCGGAGGGAACAGGTATGTGAACCGGAACGTCCACCGGACGGACAGAGCATCCACCAGAGACGCCCCTTCGTCTCTTGTGCGAGACCCGTACACCGGCAACTTGTTGTTGTGCCGGGACGCCATGAGGTCGATTTCTGGAAGACCCCACCTGTCCACCAGTAGTTGAAAAACGTCCGGGTGCAGGGACCATTCCCCCGGATGAACGTCCTGGCGACTTAGAAAGTCCGCCTCCCAATTGAGCACTCCCGGGATGAAGACCGCTGATATGGCCGGAAGATTGCGCTCCGCCCAAACCAGGATCCGAGAGACCTCTACGAGAGCCGCCCGACTGCGAGTTCCTCCTTGCCTGTTTATGTAGGCCACGGTGGTAGCGTTGTCCGACTGGACCTGCACCGGGCGACCCTGGAGAAACCGCTGTGCCTGCTGGAGAGCATTGAAGACAGCACGGAGTTCCAAGATATTTCTTGGAAGCTCCGCTTCTGTCGGCGTCCACCTGCCCTGGAACAAGTGTGGACCCGAAACTGCTCCCCAGCCCCGAAGACTGGCGTCCGTTGTCAACAGGACCCAATTTGGAACCCAGAACGGACATCCCTTGTTGAGGTGGGTCGTCTGTAACCACCACGAAAGGGACAGGCGAACCTCCTGGGTGAGCACAATCGTCTGGGACTTCAGAGTCAGCCCGTTCCACTTGGACAGGATCAGGTGCTGCAGAGGTCTGGAGTGAAACTGG
Organism: Taudactylus pleione; assembly: GCA_031769625.1. Classification (NCBI taxonomy): domain Eukaryota; kingdom Metazoa; phylum Chordata; class Amphibia; order Anura; family Myobatrachidae; genus Taudactylus; species Taudactylus pleione. Next base: position 33,903,614 of record JAUIMM010000015.1, on the reverse strand, counting down.
GCGTATTCCACCATGTCGAACACCGACACCATGGAGCCCAGTAACCTCATCGCCGAGTGTAAGGACACCCGGCGGCTGTGCAGACAACTGCGCACCCTTGACTGTAAAGCAGAGATCTTGTCCTCCGTCACGAAGATCCTTTGCTGTCCCGAGTCCAATAAGGCTCCAAGATGCAGAATCCTCCGAGACGGGATTAGAGTGGACTTCTGCCAGTTGATTAGCCAGCCGTGCCGTTGCAGCAGTGCAATGGTCAGGTCCAAGTGGCGTAACAGGAGCTCTGGAGATCCTGCCACCAATAACAGGTCGTCCAAATACGGCAACATGCGGACTCCCTGCAGCCGCAGAGAAGCCGCCATGACCGCCATCACCTTGGTGAAAACACGTGGTGCTGTTGCCAGGCCAAAAGGTAACGCCCGAAACTGGAAGTGGTCGCTGCTGATTGCAAACCTGAGGAACTGTTGATGGCGCCAAAGAATAGGGACATGCAGGTAAGCGTCCTGTATGTCCAATGACACCAAGTAGTCCCCAGGTTCCAGCGCCAGAATGATGGACCGTAGGGTCTCCATCCGAAACTTCGGGACCCGCAAAGACTTGTTGAGTGCTTTGAAGTTGAGAATCGGACGATATGACCCATTGGGTTTCTGTACCAAAAATAGATTTGAATAGAAACCCTGGCCCCTCTGGGAGAATGGAACCGCCACTATAACTCCAGCCTGGAGCATAGTGTGCAATACCTTCCGCAGCTCCGTAGCCTTGTTCCGGTCTGATGGGAGACCCGTGGTGAAGAAGCGAGCCAGGGGTCTGTGCCGGAAGGAGAGGGCGTATCCGTGGGAAACCACCTCCAGAACCCAAGTGTCTGTCGTAGTGGTCGACCAACACTGGGCGAACTGTAGCAGGCGGCCTCCCACCCTGGGATCCCCCAAAGGGAGGCCCGGACCGTCAGGCCGCAGGCTTGTCATCTGGCTTGGGGGCCGGACGTCTGGTACTCCATGCCTGCTTCCGGGGCTTGACCGATTTCTTAGGGCCAGCCTGTCGAGGAAACGACTGTGGTTTGGGCCTGCCCTGGGCCCTAGATGACCGAAAGGACGATGGTCCCGAACCAGAAGGAGCAGCGGCCGACGGGAGACAGGCAGATTTGGCTGCCGCCAGCGTGGCCACAATCTTATCCAGATCCGGACCGAAGAGAACTTCTCCGGTAAACGGCAACGCTTCCAGACCTTTCTTGGAATCTGCGTCCGCCTTCCAGGATCGCAGCCACAAGGTGCGACGAGCAGCTACCGCTGCTGAAGAAATTCTAGACACCAGAGTACTAATGTCTAGAGCCGCCTCGTTGATGTAGGTGGCCGAATCACGGAGATTGCCAATCAACTCCGCCTGATCGGCCGGACAGTCGGATTCAAAAGAAGCCTCTAATGAATCCGCCCAGCGCTCCATCGCTCTGGCAACCCAGCAAATGGCCATAGCCGGCCGTGCTGCCCCCCCTGCAAGGGAATAAGCGGACTTCAGGCAGATTTCTACCTTGCGGTCCGTAGCATCCTTAAGGGAGGACATGGATGGCATCGGCAATGTGGCACTACGGACAAGACGGGTCACGTGAGAATCCACCTGTGGAGGGGATTCCCACTTAGCAAAATAATTATCCGCGAACGGATAAGCCACCGCCAGGCGTCTCTGCGGCTGGTATCTTTTGCCAGGTTGTTTCCACGCCTCCTCTAAATGGTCCACCAACTGACCCGAAAGAGGAAAGACTGTGGCATCGCCCTTCACATCTTTGAAAAAGGCATACTTAGATTTAGCCGCTGGGGGAACTTCGTCCTCAATCACCAAGGCTGTGCGGACCGCCCGAATAAGTCCAGGAATATATACTTTGGACTTAGCATCAGCGTCCTTAGTATGGAGAGGTTCCTGATCGTAAGGATCTAGAATCTCCCCATCATCAGACGTCCCTTCGTCATCCTCATAAGGAGCGGACAGAGACGCCACCGGCCTTTTATGAGACCGCATCACAGACTCCCCTTGCAACACATCCGACAAGTGCTGTACAGAACTCGTCAGGGAGTTAACCCACGCTGGCTCCTGAGAACCCGGGAGCGGGGAAATAGGGAGACTGTGGGGTACCACCAATTGTCGTGGGAACCCCTGCATGGGTGACGACACCACAGACTGCTGGGACAAACCCATCGGAGTAAACGCGGGCTGCGGAGCTAACTGGCCCACTAAAGCTGTTAACGCCTGAGTGAAACAAGCCCAGGGCGGCTCCTGTACCGGTGCTGTAACCGTAATAGGCCGCGCCATGGACAAACACTGCCGGCAAAGGCCCTCCGCGCTACCCTCCCCCTCCGCTAACGGTACTTTGCACGTGGTACACTGTAGCCGGAGGGGAAAATCACTTTCAGACATGATGGCACCACGTATGTGACCTCTCTCACCAATTAAGTATTAAATAGGCGAGAGACCACCCTGCAGCACCGCACCGCAAGGGCTTTAGCAGAAAGAACAGGGACAGTAATAAAGCTGACAGTTTAGAGAAGAAAAGATTACAGGCAGCAGCGCTAGCACAGTCACATACAATGCAGAAAAATAAAAATTCCTGCACTAACAGCGCTGATCACTCAACTACACAGACACAGGGCCTGGTAGGACACAGCGCTGCATACACAGACCTGACCACAGCGGAGGAGAGGTATGCGGGGGGACCCAGACCACGATGCTTCCGTCCAGCGCTTCCAGCAGCGTTCACCATGCGTTCTGGAGAAGATGGCCGCCGAGGAGCAGAGAGGAGGCTGGCCTGGGGGAGGAGCGCTGCCACAGGACCAGTCGGCAGCATGCAGAGAGGGCTGTGTGCAGCGGGGGAGGCACCGGCTGTGAGACAGGGAAGGCGCGCTCCCCTGGCATGCATTTAACCCCTGGGACGCCGCAGCGCTACCGCTCTGCTGCGGTCCGCTGTCCCAGGGGGTAGTGGAAGCGCAGGTTGGTCGCCTGGCTCCACGCTGCAGCCAGTCCCCAGGGAGCCCCCTGCCTGGGGACTTAGGACCATGTGATCAGCGGGGACCCACCGCGGGACCCTGCTGCTTACCTCTGTCCCCCTTGAATCCGGCCATGGTCCGGAGCATCTGGGGTCACCGCTAGCTGTGACCCCAGACGCCCACCAGCATCCCAGGATCAGTACCGGCGTTCTGGTACCGGCGGGGTGTAGGGAAGACAGCATGGACGTCAGGACTGACTGTCCATGCTGTTCATCCAGTTGTGCAGCCACAGCTGCATGAAGAATAAGCTTCAGGGGCTCTTCTAGCCCCCACTCCAACAGGTGCACCCGACTCCGGCCGGGCACCAAACTAAACTGAGGTGCCTTGGCCCGGGGGCGGGGTATAGGAGGGGGACCTAGTGCATCCTGGGAGGCTGAAAGCTTAACTCTTTGGTGCCCTGCGACTGACGTCACACCTATACCCCAAGGTATCCTGTGGATACCCTATGGACCCTGAAGTAGAAATAGATGATACAAAGCATGTAATAAACACTGTATATCTTCTGGGGACAAGAGGACTCCAATGAAACACATTGAGCCGATTTGATCAAGAAAAGGGTTTTAAGTACTTTATACCCCATCTGCCAAGATGTTTAAAAGTGAATCATTCAAATGATGTATAGGACACACCTATGAAATCATAAAGTCAAAGTAGCATACATTATGTTTAATTTGCAGAGTTTGTTGCTACTATTGGACAGGTTACTTTGTTCAACAGGGAATACCAGAGTTCTCCATGGGAACACTGTGGCTTTTAATGTTAAAGCTATGAAAAACACACGCAAAAGTATACGGCAATTGTCAATGGTAAAAGTGTAAAAACAACCCATGGGGTGAGAGTTTCAATTATAAAACCCACAAAATGCTCCGGTTGTCTAGAATCCTAATGTGCTGTGTTGTTAGTATAGAAACAGAATATACATACACAATTATACCTATGTAATGTTCACTATTTAAAAAAGTACAGTAATATAAAAAAAAAACTTTTAGTAGTAGGACAATGCACAGGTTCCCAAACGCTGTCCTCAAGCACACTAGCAGTCCATGGGGGCGATTCAATTGTTTTTGCCGGCGACTGGCAGTGCTGGGTGCCCAACGGAGCAATTCAATTGTTGCTGTTAGGGCATGAATAGCCACGGACGCAGGCACGTCTCCTCCTGAGGAGAAGTGCACAAATGTGCGATAAACCCTGGTTTTGGGTACCCTAACCTGGACTTTAGACGGGTTTAGCCATTTTAAGCTGCTAAAACCGGTCTAATTACCCGTGAATAGCGCGATAATTAATGTGCTCCCCAATCTATTGAATAGCAAGATTGGGCACCCATTAATTACAGCGACATAAAAAAACTATTGAATCGCCCCTATATGTTTTAAGGATATCCATGCTTGAGCACAGCTGACTTATTGAGTACCTCAGTCACCATGATTTAACCAACTGTGTTCAACTATGGATATCCTTAAAGCCTTGAGGACAGAATTTGGTAACCACTGGGCCAATGCATAACCATCTAATTGATCAATTGGCAATATACATGTACCTTTAACAATACATATGGAAACAGGGTAGGTGGATTTATAATTAGCATCTACATTCCAAATGCAAGAGTTATGAAATGACCATATAGATCTCAAGTTAATTATTAAAACACAGCAAAGCCCCTTTTGCCTCATGCATCCACCATAAAGCCATGCTAACAGGTTAGACTGAGGATGGGATCAAGGGTGGGAGAAAAGCAAACAATATACCACAAAAGAACACGCTTCCTGTGTCTTAGTTGCACACTGTACAGATAAAGAGGAGCGGAAATGAGACCTTAAACCTCTTAAAAAGTAGTACCCTCTCTAACTGGTTGAGGTATTTGGATTGTTCACCACTATTAGTGTCCAGTTTGCAGAGAAGACATGAAGAGATCTGCAGGAAACAGGTAAATGTATGATTGTAACACACACACACACAAAACAAATAAACAAAACACCAAGGAGAACACAGAGGTCTAGCTGGGTGGAGGCAGACAAGTGACAAAATGCAAGAGATAAATGATAATTCAGTTTAGTTCAGTGCAGAAGCTTCATTAAAAGGTGCAACATTTGTTCAAAGCTCCTCTAGGCTGAAAAATCACTACTATGCCTGCATAGATTTATAGTAAGATTTATCACATATCCCAGGGGTCTTCAACATTGGCCCTCCAGCTGCTGTGGAACTATACATCCCAGCATGCACTGCCACCTTTTTGATATAACAGCATGCTAAAACTATGGCAGTGCATGCTGGGATGTGTAGTTCCACAGCAGTTGGAGGGCCAAGGTTGAAGACCCCTGACATATCCCATTAGTGTATGGTCATAAAAGAGGTTAAAAGGAAGTAGCAACTTATTGGGAACTCAGAACAGCAGTTTCTGCACTGTAGGAAGTCTGCCCGTAGCTTTACAGCTGTATCCCCCTGGTGTAAAATACTTATCACACCTATTTAGCAAATTTGGACAGATCATCATGATGACTGTTACCCACAAATGTTCATAACAATAAATGATGACAAACTTACAAAATATATGAATCAGGCAAACTACACCTACTACTAAAGACCACATTGAGAATGGGGTTTCTCATCGCCAACAGGAGGATACAAGATGTCTTAATAAATAGTGAATTCTGACAATGTTATAGCCAGAAATTTGTATGACCCATGCTCTAACATGACATGTCAGTTTCTATTTCACTCACATAAACTGCTGTATTGGTGGGAATTCTGTTACTTTGAACACGCAACATTTTTAGGTAACCGCTATACTAATACAAGATACAGGACCCTTTTTGTTATGATATTCTGAAACTTACTACATGTAAAGACTTGTATGGGAATTGATATGAAATATTCCCGACAGCACCTGGCCGACAACAGCAGAGTTCCCGGCAGCGGAAGCCCGACAACGCTGGAAATCCAGATCGTGGATAGGTAAGTACTAACTAACCTAATCCCCTAACCCTAACCTCTCCCCCAAGTGCCTAACCCTAATCACCCCTCTAAGTGCCTAACCCTAACCCCCTTCCCCGCTGCCTAAACCTAAGTCCCCAAGGGGGGGTGTGTCTAACCCCAAGTCACCCCGGGGGTGCCTAACCCTAACCCTCCCTTACCCTAGCATAACCATAACCCTCCCCACCAACCCCCCGCGGCTGTCCGCTCGCGGCGCCCGGCATCCCTTCGATCAGGAAGCTGGGCGCCGGTCTCCCGGCGTCGGGAAAATGTCAGGCGTCTACATCTAGACGCCCGGCATTTTATCCCTCGCCGGGATATGACAGTCGGGAAGCCGGCTGCCGGTATTAAGGCAGCCGGCTTCCCGATTGTATACCCTTGTATGTTACCTGTGATGTTCTGAACTACATGTCCGGTAAGTAACCGCTAATGTCCCCAAAGCACATTCTTATCCCTGCTGCGAGAGTCCTCATGTCCAATTGTAATGTAGAACTACTAAACATTTTGTGCAGTGACAATTACCGTGACACCTAAACAGAATGCAGCAAATGGCATGAGAAGCCCGGAGACCTGCACATTTCCTCATTAGCCCAATACATTCTTAGGGCGGAATTCAATTGTTTTCATCCCCTATCGCGCACGACGGAGCTATTCCAGTCTTGCTCCTGTCGGGCACGATCAGCTGCCAAGCGCTACATTTCAGCTCACAGCCCCTGGGGGATGAGAGCTGAAATGTGCGAAAAGTGACATGTTTGGGCACCCAAACATCACTTTTCGCAATCGCGCCCAGCACTTTGGTCGGGTTTAGCGGCTTTACACGGCTAAACCTGACCTCTATGGGCGCGATCAGCGTGAAATTCTGGCACAATTAAATAGCGGCCCGCGATCTCCTGTCACTTTAGACGGCCGCAAAATCAATTGAATTCCGCCCTTAATGAAACTTCCCTTCTAGCAGACGTCTATAGTGTCTATGGAATACTCAACTCTAATTTGGTCCAGTTTTTCTTTATTTGCCTTTTAGAAATGTCCCTAATGTTTTTTTGTTTTGTTTTTTTCAACAAGGGAACTCTGTTCAAGCAATTGGTACTTGAATTTAATTACATTTTGATCCATATACTAGATAGATTTGTGCACTATACTTTCCATGACAGATTATTTTAAAATGCACAATTCATTGTAGCTGTAACTACAGTAAACTGGGAAGAGGGTACCTTTCCCATTATGCAGAATCAGCATTGCACAGTCAGTGTTAGGAACAGCAGCACTGGCCACACAAGCTGCAATATCACAGCTTATATCAAGCAAACAAATGTAATCAGATAATTACATAACATAAATGCAGTCAGAAAATGACCCCAGATCAAAACTAAAGCACAACGGAATAGGTTAGTGCTTTATAAACAAATAAGAATAAGAATAGAGACCCCATTCATACAGGGAGTCAACTAGCTGCTCTCACACATCACTTAAACTTCATATTTCACCAGCATGTGTCTGGCCAACTAAGAGCTGACTTTCATTGTATTATGCTTATAATATATAATTATATGACAATTTATAGTGTACACGACTATATCTAAAGTATTGAACAATACAAGCCTGTGTCATAGAATTAAGCCAATATTAAAACGCTATGAGTCTGCCAATAATTAGGACTATAAAAAGAATGGCATAGCAGGAAAACAAAATGAAAAATGAATTGGAGAACAAATTAAAAAGTCAATAATAAAATCCTTTTAAAAAACAAATACAACAGCAGCATTCTCACAAGTACTAATTCTAGTACTACAAAATAGACTAGGGGAAGCATGCAAACTAGGCAATACTGCATAAGACCTAAGAAAAACAAAGTTTAAATACCTTTTTCATATTCATTGCCACATAACTTTTGGCTTCCTCCTTAAACTGCGGTATTCTGAAACAAAGAACAATGACAGTGTAATTGATGTGCGGTGTAGAGTACCACATCTCCTGCAACCATACTATGTCGTCAGGGACAAATTATAGTCTCATATGTTTGCATTCATTTTGTTTGTTGCACATATCGACAATGTTCCTATATTTCATCTATATCATTTAAGTGATTCTTTTTTTTACAGCTAATTAAAAACCCATCTAAGGGAATATCTAAAACAAAGTGTAATATCAGATTCTGCTGGTGGCAGTCTGGCATTTTGCACTGGTGAGAACGTCACTTAAATTATGAGATGGAGATTCTGGTCGTGACACAGAGATAATTGAGTTTTGAAGGTCAGTGTTTTGTAGTTGCAATTTGGAATTTCCACCTGCCTGATTTGTAAGGGCATATCATTAAAGGTATACATCATTTTGTGAATGCTAAATCTTTTTTGTTCTTCAGCTTCAACTACAAAACACTTTAGCTGCAATTTAGCCTTCAATCTTGCAGTACAAAAAGCATCCAGTATATGTAGCATTAAATGTACATAGGAAAAAGTAAATTAACGTTAAGCTGATGCTGGTGTTTGAGTACAGTTTTGAATGGTGTTCGTTTTTAAATTGTATTATTTAAAATGACCTACAAGGTACTCTTGAGCAGAAAAAAACTAAAAACAGTGATATATATTACATTACAATGCACAAAGCAAAACAGCTAGAAGTTAAAAGCAAGTAATTTTATATGAAACAAAGTACAAAAATTGCTGAATTACCCATAGTCCGGCTTCAATAATTGTATTATATTGTGTTCTATAATGGGTAAGGTTTATTAATTATCTAATGAGATAGCAAATTAAGGGCTTTAATCAGAGATAAGATGGCCATACACCAGTCCAATCCTCCGATAACTGCACAACGCACAGCAGCAACCGAGAAGCAGCAATTATAGCGGTCGTGTAAGAAAAATCATATATGCAACCAACTGGATGCAGGCCTCACTATCAACATTACCATTACAATAGGATCAGAGCTGAGGCAAGTCAGACCCTTTCAGGAGGCTGCATTTTAAGTGTTAAGCTGGGTACACACTGACCAATATATCTGATGTCCGTCGGCCAGTGATATGTCTGTGAACGACATTGTTCACAGACATATTGCATCGGCTGTGCTGCACAGCCCATTGCAGATATATCTGTCCATTGGGCAGTGTGTATGGCACATAGAGGCTGCGGGGAGGGGGGGCGGGACACCTCCCCGGCCAGCAGGACCCGCAGCCAGAAGCAGATGGTCATTCAGTGTGTCCATGAACGACCATGATCTGCAGATATGTCTGTGCAGTGTGTACCCACCCTAAGGTTTATGCTAAGGATCCAGCCCTTCGTTGCAGAAATCCTTATGGGCAGTTTAAAAATTGCAAGTTGAAACAAAACAAAGAAAAGTCTCATCCTAACATGCAACTGACCCTGAATAAGGCTCTGTGTGCTTATAAAGTTAAATCCCTGTATTGTATGCTCATTAGGTTTGCCCACATAATCTATGTTGACATCTAAGGAATTTGTATGATACAATCAATTCATGATTGGTGGATTTCTCTAAATTAATTTTTTAAAATGTTTTTTTGTCAGTGTGTATAGCTTATTAATTGTGTCATTAATATAGGATTGTGCAGTTTTGCTGTTCACAATAATGGTAATGGTTATAAAAGACTAAACTTGACTTTTCACCTCTATAGTGTATAAGGTCAGAGAGATGCAGCTGGTGACTGTTTAGTTTGCTGGGTCACGCAAGATGCCACTAAAGCTTTGCTTAACAAATTTCTAGTGACCGGTTGACAACCACGCAAATTTTTCTATGTATATCATCAAAATCGACCTAGCAGATCTTTGTGTCTCTTTTTTGCTCCAAAAAATCCTTAAAAGAAGTATTTTACATGTGTTTCTCTTGAGAATGGTATAGTTTTTGCATGCTATTTAGATTCGTAACTTAAAGTAAAAAATTTAATGAACCTTTTTATCTTCTCTTAGAAGCCTACCATCTCTACTCCTAAATCTCTAACCTATGCAGTCCCCAACTCTGCTCCCCTCGCTTTCTATGTGTCCACCCATATATCCTCTAGAATTTAAGCTCTTGTGAGCAGGGCCCTCTCTCCCCTTAGTGGTCTATACATAGTTCTGTAACCTTTGGATTGTAATTATGCACAAATGTAAAATTGTAAACTTTTTTGCTTATGTCCTGTTTGATCACCCTTCTATTTTGCAATCTAACTTTTGTGGAGACACAAAGATTATAATTTCCGTTTGTGGGGAAAAGGGTGGTGGTGGGTGATCTTTCCATCTCTTTGCTAACTTCTAGTTCAGTTAAGAATAATTTAAATTATGTTGTCAGTTATGATCTGATGAGCTCAGTAATAGAAGTGCACAAAACAAATAAATTCTTTAAAGTGCGGTTTTTAACACTTTAAAACAAGTATAACATAACAAAAATGCCTCAGCACATTACAAACAGAAAGCACTGCTCCTAATATAAACAAAAGGCCATAAAAAAATACAAAATGAAATATGAATGAAAAACACAAAAAAAAAAAAGTGAAAGCACATAACACTATGCAATGAAAGTACTTACCTTTTTAAATTTATATATATATATATATATATATATATATATATATATATATATATTTATTTATTATTATAGGCGTTTGTTACATAACACTGTATTTTAACTAGTGAAATTAAATAATTTCTCCACAATGGCAATTTGCAGAATAAAGTGATGACATTAGACAAGGTGGGCAATCACTCCTAAAACGTTGCTGAAAATTTTGAAAAATTCTATTACAATGACAAAAAGACCCCACAGTAGAGATTAAATATGTGGTCTATTAAAGTAAGAACTGATCATTCTAAGTGACTTTTTCATTTGAAGATCAACTACCAAACCATGAACTTGGGTTTAGCATCAAGTGCTCAAGGTCCTACAATTATTTTTATTTTCTTTTGTCCACACGCCAGGAAGACAGATGACTATCAGCACATTTTGCCCTGTGGACCCCAAATAAGTGTAGAATATGCCAGTCCTCAGGGGGCCGTGTCAGCAAGGCACAGGCAAACATAAGAGGGTTTACCTTGAGAAGAGCAGCTGCACCATGTCGACAAGAGTGTGCTCTGCAGATTTTCTCAATAACTCTGAGAAGACAAAAACAAATAACACAGGTGTCATTACGTGGTGTGATATTATCAAGAGGCTTCTGCAAGCGGTCTCCCCTCCATTCCTTGTTTACAGAGGATTACGGCAAATTTATTAAAACCAGACCAGTCCTCACCCCTTGACTCGCTCTATACTATGCTGGGAAACACCAGATGGTGCTGTAGAGCTGATAAAGTAAAACAGATACTCAAATGAAAAGGGGCCATGAAAAGAGCATTTGTCTGACTTAAAACGCTTAACAGAAGCTTTCAACGAATATACACTGGCATAGCCAAACACAAGTGCTCCTGACAATTCTGAAAAAAAAAAAAAAAGTTTTTGAATTTTATAATACATTTACTAAATTATATTCCACATGGAATATAGGGCCTGATTCAGAGCCGCTCGTAAGCGGCCGCTCATTCGCTCTGAGCGATGTTCGCACAACTGCGCATGCGTATGGGTTGTAATGCGCATGCGCAAACCAGTCATTGCGGTCGGAAATCGTGCGCTCGCAAAACAGCGAGGGGCTGCTAATTTGATTGACAGAATGTACCGTTTGTGGGTGGTAACGGGAAGGTGCTTGAAAACGGGGGGGGGGGTGAAGAGCCGAACGCAGGCGTGCCTAACGGGCAAAAGGGCTTTTAATGGGGGTGCATAATTAGTAAAGGAGGGTCATCGACCACGTCACTTGGTTGTCTTTTAGCCTGAACTGCTCGCAGTGATAGCGGTAAGAAAAACCTACCACAAGCACTGCGAGCAGTTCAGATGCCTTTTGATGTACCCGATTAATCTAATAAATACCAGAGATGACGTGTGATGCGAACGGCAAAGGGGCGTCTTTACAAAATAGCGAGCGCAATTTTAGTTCGCTCGCTCAGACAGAGGCGTCAACAAACCGCAAAGAGCGAGCGCTCAATTTAAATAGCCGGCCCCTTTTTTGGAACGACCGTCCGCAAATAGCGTCCGGCTCTGAATCAGGCCCATAATCCACAGGATGCAAAACAAAATACATTTCTTAAAAAGATTATCTATATAATCACATAATTTTTTATATCTCCAGCCGTTTTAACTGGAAAAATCGAACTTGTTTAACAGATTTGAAAGAGAGACATCAGCAAATTAAGTGGCAGACAGGAATGGTTAGGGATCTCAGCAGTCATTTTCCTAGTTTGAGAAAGTTCGATTTTTTTTTTTTTATCAATAATTGTAAAAATATGCTACAATGTACCAAAATGTTAAATTTTTCAGTGAACCTAACCTGCAACAAATATATTTTCATTAAAATGCGAATGCTCCTAAAGTTTTCAAGTATAACTTACCGCTCAGTCTCATTTCAAAACATATGCGGAAGCAGGATTGCATGATTTCACAAATGGACTCATTGGTGAGATGATCTCCCACTGACGTGAGAAGCAAGGTGCGCAAGACCTTAAAATAAAGAATTAAAATAGTGGTTTAAAACTTTTCCTGCATTGTAAGCAATGTTCTCGGTTTTTTATTTGTGGTAATCTTTTATTACATATGAAGATCGCAGGTAGAACATATATAGACATTCATGTTGTTTCACATTCACATACATTTCCCACCTACACCTAAACTCTGACATTCACCAGAGGAGCCAGACACAGGAACAGAGTATATGGGCACTAGATTTAGAGCTTAGCGATTACTTTCTGATTAGACAAGTCAACGTGTTCCTCATAGTAAACAGATAGCCTCCGCTTCCTCCTCTTTCAATTACACTGATGAAGTTGAGCATTCTCCGCACTGCTGTTTTCCCACCCCATACCTCACAGGACTTTCAAATGCCTGAAATCAATTAATTGAAACTTTTAATTATCATTTATTTGAAAAAGCTTTTACTTCAGGTACATGAGCCCCCTGTTTAAAAATAACATTAGGCGCAAAGCTCTTGCAGAGTCAAAACATAGCCCATGTCTCCGTGTAATGGGATACAAAGAGCTTAAGCAATTCATCTAATTGCCCCCTGGATAAGGACAGGGGGATGCAGTCCACTCTCTCTCGAGTTACCTGCAGGATTTTCATCAGCACAACCTCATCACTTGCTGGGTCAGTGCCAACAAAGCGGGCGTGTGTAACTGCATCTGCCATGTTCTCAATTCCTTCAGCTGTACCATCATGGACAGGATCTAGTACAGAAAAGAGATGCAACTGCTGCGTCACCATTTCATCTGGAAAGAGGATTATCATATATGGGAAAACAAATGCCATTTGAGCTAATGTATAGGTTTTGCTTAATACACATGGACTATCAATCACATAAATGGATGCATCATTTTACCAAATAAGTTTTCGTATCTTCAGAAGTATTGTGTGTGCGAGTGTGTGCAGTTGATCATGTGTTTGTGTGGCAAGCTCCACTGGGGCAGAGACTGATGCAAAAATGCTCTGTGAAGGGCTGTGTTATATAAAGAAAGGATGATGATAATGCTTGTACCTAAAATAGGATAGGTGTAACAATGCAAGCATTTTCAAAAATGCCACTTCTCATGTATAAAACTGGATTATAAACGTAAACGGCTAATTGTCTCATTAGAAAAGGATGGTGGCGCTGCTCCATTTCTCTGGAACTCCCCTGCATACCAAGAGCCGGCCCCTAGCGCACTTCTTAATATTTAAGCAAATTGCCGCAGACTCGCCTCTCCTGACCCTTTTCCACCCAACACCCATCCCAACGCTATCAAACCAAACCACAGGCTTGCAAGGCTTGCTTCCGCACCGCACGTCACATTGGTTCTCTTCAGTTTCTAAACGCTCACTAATGGTGCACTTCGTACTCTTTTATTTCTGTTTATAGGACATAAGGTCAGTGGCAAACAAGCAATTTAGATCAGCTTTCTGTCATACCTCTCATCATGCTTCTGCTTCACATCTCCAGCAGACATTACACTGGCTCCCTTTCCCCTAAGTACATAATATACACTCATCTATAAAGCCCTCAACCATTCTGCTCCCCCCTACATCTCAGACCTCATCTCCCTCAACACACCCATCTGCTTCGCTCTGCCAGCGACTGCCACCTCAACAACCAGCTAATTATCTCCTCCAACTCCTGCCACCGATACTTCCCCATGCAGCCTCCCACCTCTGGAACGGTCATCACCAGGAACAAAGTCTCTCCTACTTGCTACTAGACTCACTAGCTCTCTCCAAAGCTTCAAACTGGTTCTCAAAACCCACTTCTTTATTAAAGCCTTCCAGCTCTCATCCTAACCCACCGCTTCATGCTTCTCGTTCACCGTCTCTCTCCTCTGTTTCTCCCGTCGATCTGCCTCTCCCTATTAGATTGTAAGCTCTCACAAGCAGGGTCCTCTTCCCTGATGTGTTTTTCCTTCCCTGCAGCATAGCATCGTCCAGCTGCTAAACATGGAAACGTCAATTGTTATTGCTGCTGCCATCTCAGTCTGTGATGTTCCATGGCCACCTCAGTAGCAGCTGCAGGTACCACATCTTCTGCCAACAACGGAAAAAGCGTTGGCTTTGTGTCCACCAGGGAGTATGATGACAAAAATATACTGGGCACACAGCAACTCCGACAGGCACAAGAGAGTGCCTGCAAAGCACAAACGCAGACCCAAATGAGGAATAATTCCTTCCCTCACTCATACGATCATCTACTCAAAACCCCCCACAAGGGCACTTAACTCTTGGTAGCTGACACCCCTGCTGCTTTTTTGAGTGTTATGATCGCAATTGCAGCAAAGTTTATAAACTATGTTCTTTTTCTGTATTGTCTTGTACTGTAAGTCGCTGTTCTAAGAGATTGCTCATTTGTTAATGTACTTTGTGAGGTGCTGCGGAACCCTTGTAGCACCATATAAAGTATAATAATAATAATGTCCTGTTAAGATAAATGGTGTAGAACAGCCATAGTTTCCAGCCGGTGACTGTGTAGTTGGTCAAAAATGACAGTCGTCAATGGCTGCTGTAATGTTACGGTCAGAGAACACGTCTGCCTTATGGAGCATACACACGGTCAGATTTGTCAGATCTGTCAGATGAACGATTTTACCAAAGATTTGAATGATTTTTGACTGCATTAAAATGAATGGAATTGTCCAAGTCTGACTGCAAACACATCAAATGTCAAATATCGTTATCTGACCATCGGGAACGCGCATCGTTCAAATCGTTCATCTGACAGATATGTCAGATTTTCCTTCAGATATGAACGATTTTTTAAATCGTTATCGTTCAGATCTGAAGAAAAATATGACCGTGTGTATGCTCCATTACAGTAGTTACACACAAACACTTTCACCACCACCAGCTACAGTGGGGATGTATTAATTGTTCCCCACATCTCTTGGATACTGAGCTCATTTA
Organism: Taudactylus pleione; assembly: GCA_031769625.1. Classification (NCBI taxonomy): domain Eukaryota; kingdom Metazoa; phylum Chordata; class Amphibia; order Anura; family Myobatrachidae; genus Taudactylus; species Taudactylus pleione. Next base: position 33,888,186 of record JAUIMM010000015.1, on the reverse strand, counting down.
AACAGGGCCAACTTTGCATCCAATTTAGTCACTGTATGCTATTTAAATTTAGTACATACCCCTCAATATACACCATTGCTCATTATGCTGAAGCTTTATAAAAAGGTAACAATAATGATGTCTGACAAACTGAACAGCTCTCTGTAGAACTAAATACAGGACACTATCATCTTGTTCGTGTCACCTTCTGCTTACACACAAGAGGTTTGGCATTGACTTAGAGCATATCTGTTTTCTTACTGTTGCCCTGAATGGTGAAGCCTATTTTAAAATTTCAGCTCTAAGCTGGTAGTCTTTGGTACTCGTCCTACTCTCCTAACATCACCACTTTGCATCTTTATTGTATACAATGGGTAAGTGCATCTAGAGAAAAGAAAAAAGCTTCATGCACAAAAAAGTGACGTGTAAAAACAGTTGGTCTAAAATTCTATAATATTATTACAAATACACATTCCACATAAGCACAGCGTAATAACATTCATATGCCTGGTGTAGACAACTAAAATTATATTTTAGGCCATAATATCTCAGGAGTGACATGTTACACAAATGAGAAGCCACTGCCTGGTCATCTGAAGAAAGACTGGGTAACAGAAATGACGTGTGTACAGTTTCACACTGAAAAAAAGGGAAATGTAATAAAGACAATTTGACTAGAATGTGCATTACAAACACCCCCCCCCCCCCCCCTACGGCAGTCTCAACCATCATGTAACACTTTGCAATGTATGTTATTCTACAAGGCATCCCCAGTAGAGGGCAGTAATCTCATGTAATAAAAAAAACTCAATGTATCTAGTTCATTTTCAAAACAAAAAGTTAAAAACTACTAAAATTTTACACAATCTGCATATAAAGAACAGAAAATATTAATCATGCACATGCGTCCCACATACTAAAAAAAATTACCTCAATAGCAAAAAAAATCCAGGAGCCATGAATTTGCCCAGTATGTGACTGCTCTCCTGCAAATAAACGCTCACCTATTAGTGTATAAGAAAGAAACTTGTTCACTGATGTCAGAGCAAGCCCAGTAATGGGGCCAGTGGTGTCTTCTGAACGAATTACTTCCAAGAAAGGACGAAGAAATACATTGGGTTCAATTTCTGAAAGATCTATAACAAAAAAGGAGAATATGGTCAATTGCATGCTTCATTTAGGTTATTGTATACAAAAATCACAAACGTAAAAAAATTAAATACAAAGATGATACTGCAGTATTATACATACATATATATATTATTTTTTTTTTATTAGAATATGCACAGATGTCTCAACATTAAAGATAACTTTACAATCTTACATGGTAAAGAAAAAAAGGTTTCTAAATCCAAATTTGAAAAAATATGAAATAGATACTCTTCATAACCAATACAGAGAGTGTGAATAGGTCACACACAGGCAAAACGTTAATGTATTTGAGCAGTGCCAATGTGTTTGTAGGAACACTTAACAGAAAGTTTATGTTAGCAATCTTATGCAGCTCATGAGAACTCTCTCTTAATAGCATCTCTCGTTACAGATGTCTCCTTACACATCTTTGTTACAGTAGCGCTAAAAAACCCCTCTTGGCGCGCCAGGTCCCATGAGACTCTGCTAGCGTCGGGCGACTTCTTTGCGTCTTTTTTCTAACGAAAATATGTCCTTGATGTGATGTGACTAGTAAGCACCAGGAGACCGTGTAGATTAATTTGATATGCGACACTTTTATACCGGTTTGCGAATTAGTCTATGAATCATTATACGAAATGCTACAATGAAAAGGCCGCGGCTTTTGTCATTCCAAATTCCGTTGTGCTTCATATACAGACTCAGTTACACACACACAGATATAAGTGTCACATATCAAATGAATCAGCATTCTGCTGAAGCTTCCTAATCACACTGCATTGCAACAGACATTTTGTTTGTGGGGGAAAAATATGCAAAAAAGACGCCAGGTGCTAGCAGGGTAGCACGGGACCTGGCAGCGGACTCCCACCAGGCAAGTCGCACTGCATGGTCTAATGAGGTTAGATGTATAAAGGACACATCTGTAGGTGGGCTCTTTTCCCCATGGTACATCACTAAGCAAAAGTAAACATTAGTGAAGTAAACAAGATTCACAGATCAATAGCAGGTAAAAAATCACATACGTGAGATTTTCAGCCCCCAAAACTTCCCCTTATTTTGAATCACTGTTAAGAGTTAATAAAAATATTTTTATTGGTTATATTTCTGACAGTCTTGTAACGAAAAAAAAATAAAAATAAATAATTTATGCTCATTGGGGCCTATTTAGAGGTTGGGAGCAAATCCAGCTAGAGAATGCAAAGATTTGCACCTAGAAAAAGTGTATTAGAGAGATGTAACTGCACAACCTGAATTATATTTGGCAGGAGAGAACATGGCAAAGCCCAATGCTAAAACGCAGTGCAAAAATAGAGCAGATCACTGTCTACGTAGTGCACCCTTGTAGTGTAATAATGGTTTGCTTGGCCACAACTTCTGCACTCAATGGGGGCGATTCAATTGTTTTAGATGCCCCCTGCTTGGCATCTATACTAATAGGCGCCCGACGGAGCAACATTTTAATCGCAGCCAGTAAGTTTTCTTCTAGGGGCCAACACAAGTCATGGAATTTAAGGTTATGCTATTTGTACCGTTAAAGCACCATTGAACTACAACTGAAATACTCTGATAAACCAGATATTCTGCTTCAGCTGTTAGCAAGTATTATCTTCCCACTTCACCATCCTAGGAGAAGCTCCTCCCACATCTTCAGGACAGATTCATTACAGAGTGCAATTGTGATCGACCTTGCGTTTACGCACGCAGGTCCACTGCGAAAATATGCTGTTTGCAATCGCAATGCTGTCGCAGCCTACCATAAGGACGCTCACATCCCCTTACTCACATCCGTAATACTTAGCAAAATCGAGAAACCATCTGTACCATTGAGTACCATCACAGCCTCACGCACAGTTGCACAAGGTCTGACCTTACTTAGAAATTGCTAACCTCATCGCACGCAGAGGGAGCTCAAGCTGCTTATACCATCGCAGTGGCTAATTTATGTACGCCCCTGTGACGGTGTTCAAACGCACTGACATGCCTGCGTTTCGCCGACCACCCCCAAATGCTCATTTTCTGTCAATCACTCTGCGATGGGTCTGTGATCGCAGTGAGCCCTTCCCGTACACACAT